>JANHGC010027692.1:0-10566 GCA_027560395.1 Boaedon fuliginosus | reverse complement strand
AGTTTCCCGAAATAATCGCTCCGGGGTATTATTGATAAGATGTAGACTTTTTTGTCCTGGCGTGCATAGCAGCCTTTGGGACGGGCGCGGGGTGCAAAAGAGGAGCAGGGGGGGTTGGTGCAAAATACGGAAAGGCGTGGAAGCAGAAGGGAATAATTGCTGGAGAGAGTTTGCACGCTCTCATGTCGAGGTGTGTGTGCAAGGCATTGTTGCACCATCATATATATATATTATATATATATGAGCTATTCCACGTCTAGCTGCCTTTTGCAAAGGACCCTTGCAAAGGACCCTAATGGTCCATCGATATATATAGTTTAAATAAATATTTTATTTTATTTTTACAAACCATCCATCCTCCATTAACCAGTGTAGGCACAAATATCTTGTGCGAGAGCAGTTAAAAGTGTACAGCCCAATTCATTACATGGGTATTGATTCTCTACTTTTAATTATCTGATTGTTATAACAATCCTCATCTGAACTTATTTGATGCTATTGACATCTTTTCTCTGTTCATACTGTGGTTGGTCGCCCAGTCAGGCCAGATGTTTAGACTGGACCTGGCATTTTTATCCACCTATCAAATCCCTCCTGAGGACAGATGTTGTGGCTGGATGGGGTTAAAGGCAGGCATTGCATATCTTTCTAATTTGTTCCCCTCCCTTCTCTCTTCTGCTGCTTTCAGATCCTGCCACTGCCCCCTATTATTCTTATCCGTATGGTTTGTCGCTCAATCAGCCAAATATGTAGACTGCACAGGGCATGTTGGTCCACCTGTCAAGTCCCTGTAGCTCAGGGTTAAACTGTGGGCTCCTTGCTGCTCTCTGAGCTTGGTAGTTTCCTTGCAGACGTTTCATCACCCTACTGGGTTACATCACCAGTGCTTGGGAGTGTGGAGTTTGCGCTCTCTTTATGTAGCTTTGCTCAAAATTCCTCAATTAAGATATTATTCTCTGCTTGATTGTCTGGAGTTCATCCCTGCTTATCTAAAGCCTGAGGGGATGTGTTTTGGAGGTGGGGTGTGTGTGTTTATTTATTTTTATTGTTTCTTTTCAACGGTGGGGAAACGTGGCTTTTCTCTCTGTGTCCGTGGATGGCTGACTGGTCTGAATAACACAACTTTTCCAACAGTTTTGAGGGCGTTCCAGTTTTATTTTTTTCGCAATGGGACCAATTTTCCCTTTTTTTTTTTAAAGATGCCACCCAATCATTCTGAAAAATGCTTGGATTCTTAAAGCAGCCGCTTGTCTTTTCGGTGGAAATCAATGTCAACCTGGTGGTTTTGACTGTGTTTGGATTGATCAGCCGGCTGTGGGCTCTGTCCTACCCCAGAGCCGTAGTGTGAGTCAACATATTCCAATATATTTATTTATTTTTATTTTATTTTATTTAAATTTGTAGGCCGCCCAATCCCACGGTGGGACTCTGGGCAGCTCACAACATGAATAAAAACAATGCATAAAACAGATATAAAACAATTTAAAATCCCATTAAAATTAGAGTCAAATTTTCGGTGGGTCAGTTATATGAGGATGCCGTGGATTTAGTAGACTGAAAACGTCCGTATCGAACAATGGCTCTTCCAGGGATTAAAAAGAAAAAAAAAATCTCGTCTATTTATAAAGACCGTCTGCAGAAAACCTCACCATTGCATTTTTAGAAGCTTTTTAATCCAGACACATAACATTATTATTCAGTCCAGCTTTGGGAGTGTGAAAAAGCCCGGAAAACAAATTTGGGATTAACATTCATCAAGCTGTCAGGATGCACAATGGAGCTTGGATATCAACGGAAGTGGAGCTGAATGGATGAACTGAATCAAACTGCGATTGGGTTTAGGATACGGAAGCTACTTCGGGACTTAACGGGCGTAATTCAGCCCAAACTGTCTGCTGCCGAGCGACAGGCTGCATTGATAAAGTCCCTTTTGCCTCGTTTTATGACACAGGTGTGAAGGGAACCCCTTAACAGCCGTGTTTAACTCATTTAACTCACTTACGTGTAATTCATTTACGACTATTTTCCACGCTTAATGGCTGTTGCCACGTGATCAAAATTCAGAGGATTTGGGCACTGACTCGCATTTATGATGGCAGTGTCCCGGGGGAGCGGGCGGGTATCCACTTTTACGACTTTCCGACAAGCAGCGTCCCTTGGAAAACCAGATTGAGTTAACCACCGAGTTCCTAGTTGAACAACCGCGCTGATTCACCGTGGCAAGGAAATTCGTAAAAGGGGGCAAAACTCACCTAGCAAGGTTCTCACTTAGCGACCTAAATTCTGGGCTCAATTGTGGCCGTAGATCGAGAACTTTAAGGTCTCCTTTCAGGCTCCTTCTTGTTTTGGGACTGAAATCCGCCGAGTTTCTCTGTTAGGGTGACAAATCCGGGGTATTTGACCAGGGAATCCAATTCCTTGAGGGGTTTGATGAGGAATCTCTCTCTCTCTCTCTCTCTCTCTCTCTTTTATTCTTCTGTTGCATTCTTCCAGCTTTGATGAAGTTTACTACGGCCAGTTCCTCTCCTTGTACATGAAGCGGATATTTTTCATAGATGATAGCGGGCCGCCGTTCGGCCACATGCTTTTCGCTTTGGGAGGTATGCAGTTTTTCCGAAGAATTCACCCTGTGTTGCGAGAATGGATTCAGGCGTCTCTCCCCGCTCTGTTATCGACGGGAATTTGAATGTTAGCAAATTGCCTGGAACTTTGCAAATAAAGAAATGAAAGGCAGCTGGGTGACTTTGAGCCAATCACCAGGAGACGGTGAATTCTAGTTCCGCCTTAGTTATGAAAGGCACCTGAGTGACTGTGGGCCAGTCACCAGGAGACAGTGAGTTCTAGTCCCGTCTTAGGCGTGAAAGGCAGCTAGGTGATTTGGGGCCATTCACCAGGAGACTGAGTTCTAGTCTCACCTTAGGGATGAAAGAAAGCTGGGTTTGAGCCAATTCCCAGGAGATGGTGAGTTCTAGTCCCACCTTAGGCGTGAAAGCTGGTTTGGTAACCTTGGGCCAATCACCAGGAGACAGTGAGTTCTAGTCCCATCTTAGGCATGAAAGCCAGCTGAGTGACTTTGGGCCAATCATCAGGAGACAGGGAGTTATAGTCCTGCCTTTGGCATGAAAGACAGCTGGGTGACTTTGGGCCAATTCCCAGGAGATGGTGAGTTCTAGTCCCACTTTAGGCATGAAAGCTGGTTGGGTAACCTTGGGTAAATCACCAGGAGATGGTGAGTTCTAGTCCTGCGTTAGGCATGAAAGACAGCTGGGTGACTTTGGGCCAATCACCGGGAGATGGTGAGTTCTAGTTCCGCCTTAGGCATGAAAGCTGGTTGGGTAACCTTGGGCCAATCATCAGGAGATGGTGAGTTCTAGTCTCACCTTAGGGTTGAAAGACAGCTGGGTGACTTAGGGCCAATCATCAGGAGATGGTGAGTTCTAGTCCTGCCTTAGGGATGAAAGACAGCTGGGTGACCTTGGGCCAGTCACCAGGGGACTGGGAGTTCTAGTCCTGCCTTAGGCATGAATGCCGTCTGGATGACCTTTGGGCCAGTCACCATAAAGTGGGACTAGAACTCACCAGGAGACAGTGAGTTCTAGTCCCGCCTTAGTCATGAAAGCCAGCTGGGTGACTTTGGGCCAGTCACCAGGGGACTGGGAGTTCTAGTCCCGCTTTAGGCATCGAACCTGGTTGCTTGACTTTGAGCCAACCCCCAGGTGATGGTGAATTCTAGTCCTGCTTTAGGCGTGAAAGCCGGCCGGATGACTTCGGGCTAGCCTCTCCCCCCCCCCAACCCACCTTGCAGGGTTGTTGTTGGGTGGAAAAGAGGAGCAGAAAGGATGATCAATGTGTCCACTCCCTTGAGTTACGGGCAGGATGTTCCTTTTTTTAAAAAAACCCACAACTTAATGGCCAGAAGGGCATCTCATGCAGAGAAGCGCCGGGGAATCTCTTTAAAAGCAGGAATTGGTTAAATTATTTCCTGCTGGCAATTGGCGCCGTCTTTGCATAAATATTTTCCATCAACAATCCCTTTGTAGCGCAGCTCCTCCGCCCACCTCTGCCACTGAGCAAGATCTGCAGCGTCTGGCGTTCGCTTCTCAGCCCACTCGGTTCGGTCGGCTCCAGAGCCTGCCTCCCATCTGCTCCGCACCCAGCGCCTTCTCACCCCACCCCCCTCGCCCTGGATCTCGGCTCCCGCTTGCGGCCCAGATGTGGCAGCCTGCTTTGGGAAGGGCCCAGGCGCTGGGGAGGAACGCCAGGGGGAGGAAGGCACCCCTGCACACGCGTGCAGAATGCGTTCCTCTGCACACGCGTGCAGAATGCACTCCTCTGCACACGCGTGCAGAATGCACTCCTCTGCCCTTTGGAAGAACCCCCCTTTTGCTAAAAACAAAACAAAACAGAGGGGCATTCTCCAGGGAGGGGGGGAGTTGGGTCTTCGGGCAGCCCTTATTTGGTGAGATTTTGGAGAAAGGGAGGGCTTGAAAAAATCTGTCCGCTTTCCTCCAGCGGCCTCCCTGACTGCTTAAGGTTGCATTCCATCCCAAGGGAGGGGAGGAGGAGGAGGAGGTTGAGGAGGAGGAGAGGGAGAAGAAGAGGGGGGAAAGTGGAAGAAGAGGAGGCAGAGGATGGGTGGAGGAGGAGGAGGAGGAGGAGAGAAGAAAGAAGGGAAAGAGTGGGGGAGGAAGAAAAAGAGGAAAAGAAAAGGAGGAGAGGAGGAGGATGGTTATAGAAGGAGGAAGGGAAGAGAAGAAAGGAGGAAGAGGAGAGGAGGAGGAAGAAGAAGGGAAAGCAGGAAGGGTGGTGGTGGAGGAGGAGAGGGGAGGAGAAAAGTTTGAAAGGAATTCTCAAGCACGCTGAGAACAATCAGAAAAACAGAAGCCTCTTTGAGAAAGGCTCCGAGATGGATTTTGCTGCAGTGTTAAAATAGACAACTCTGCTTAAATTTCTTTGGGAAAATGCCCTTTGGGGGCTGCTCCAATCACAGTGCGCTAATGGTCTGTGTGGGGTGGGGGAGGGAATGGGCAGAATGCAAGCATCTAATGCAGTCAGGATCCACCACAGGCAATGACTTAGAATGCAAGTCATTTTTAAAAAAGCACCCAGTTCTTATAATCCACGTGCTCGGAATCCACATGTGTTCATTATTACAAACAGAGACAAATATTTTGGTTTCTTTCACCTTTTTGACATTAAATCTACCCTGTTTCCTCATCGGCCCGCTCTTTGTCTTAATTAAAGGTCCTGCATGACAATCTGCAGAAATTTCCATGCGCTGTAATTTTACACACTCATTTTTGCACACAGTTTTCTTTCCCCACACTGGCACTCATTGGAGACTAACGTATTTTTTTTCCCCTGCTGGATGTTGCTGAATTAAAAAAACCAAGTGCATGGAAGACCTAAAAGAATTAGGAATGAATGCTGCATGGAACGATGTGGCTTGGGAGATACGACACAAGCTCTCCGTTGTGTCTCTGCATGAGTTGAACCCTGCACTCAGGGCAGCAACTCATGCAGAGACACAACGGAGAGCTTCCTCATAGGAAGAACCCCTTCCCTACATCCTTGCACTCAGGACTGCAAACTCCTCCAGAGACACCACACCTAGCTTCCTCATGGGAGGTGGCTTTTCCTACATTCCTAAATCCAAAAACGGCAACTCACACAGAGCCACCACGGGCAGAAGCATCAAACGGTTGTAATTCCGTCCCTCTTGAGAATTCCCGGACAAAATTGGCTCTTAATTCTCCCTTCTAATTTATCTCCTTTCCATCTTAGCTGAAGAAGGGCCATGTCTGGCTTTGCCAAAGCCAATCCCTCTGCCTCCCTTTCCAGATTCCAGAAACTGTAAAAGAGTCGATAAATAGACTTTCCCGCCCCCCCCTCCCTTACTAACAATCTCTCCCCCGAAAGGAAACCCGAGGGTGGGTAGCTGCTTGGAAGAGGCGAGTTCCGGAGACGCGCAGCTGATCTGCAAAGAATAACAATCTGGGCTCCTGCTGAAGTTTGATTTCCAGCTCTAAAATCAGAAAGGATTTTCCCCTTTGTGTGTGTGTGTGTGTGTGTGTGTGTGTGTGTGTGGATTGACCCTCCCTCTTCCAGGCCAAATCCTGCCTTGTGCTGTTGCCAAACCAGCTGTGTGTCCGAGAAGATAAACAAGGCAAGAACGGAGAAGAAGAGAAGACAGGCCAAGTTCGGTTTCAAAAAATAAACTGGATTAAGGGAGGTTTACTTTCACTCGTGACTTTTTTTTTTTTTTAATTCAAGTTCTGGACTTTCAGCTTCAAACTTCCATCATGGTAGAGTTACGTCTCCAGGCTGCCAGCATTGGGGACTCCGAAGTAAGTTATCATACCTACATGCATACAATGAAAGGGCTGGGAAGGGCTGATATTTAACAAAAATTACCCGACACGCCCTCCTACACTTTATCAGTGGGTTCACACACCACTGAGATAAAGTACAGTTGAAAATACAATTTAGTTTTGCTGTTCTGGCGCTTGGAGAACCCCTAACCGTCAATTCTGGGCTCAACAGTTCCAAGGTTTGGCTTCTTTTAAACGCATGCAGAACCCAGGATATCGAATGCAGAAGAATCAGGGTTGGAAGGGGCCCCTCGGAGGTCGTCTAGTCCAGCCCCCTGCTCAAGTGGAGGGGGGCGAGACCCAATATCATTCCGGACCGATGGGCTATTCAATCCATCCATATTCCAGGACCCGTCTCTCCCGTGGAATTTAAATCCGGCAAATTTCATAAAACGTTTAAAGACACAAACCTTATCATAAGGGATTTTATGACATGATCCCCCCCCCCCCCAAAAAAGAAAATTCCATGGGGTCAGCTCTTCCGTGCCAGGCAGTTCAACCCGGGGCTCTGTTTCTGAACATTTGTGAAAGCTTGAACATTTTTCAAAGGGGGTTCGTGGAATCCTAAGGCTGGGAGGGACCTTGGAGGTCCTCTAGTCCAACCCCCTGCTCCAGCAGGAAACTCAAACCCTTTCATCCGAACGGTTCTCTGACCTCTTCTTGAGAAACCCCCAGTGACGGAGGAGGACCCACGCAGCTTCTGCAGGGAGGCCGTCCCACGGATTGATCTCTCTCACCGCCAGGAAATCCCTCCCGATTTCTCCACCTGTCTTTCGTGCCACCTCATCGTCTTCCTACCCTTTCCTCTTTTAATCAGATTCGCAAGAGTTGGGATCTGGAGAACCACAGATCCCCAGACGGACGTCTGCACGGGATCCTAAACCCCTCCGTTAAAACGGCAGGTACACGTAGTCCCCGCTCACTACAAACATAGTTAGCCACCATGGGACTTGTAACTATTTTTCGCACTTAACGCCCATTGCAGCATCCCCCTCGCGGTCCCCTGATCAAAATCCAGAGGCCTGGCCACATGGACTCCCATCTAGGGCGGTCCCCGGGGCCATGTCATGATCCCCGTTTTGGGGGAAACCAGATTCCCTTAAGGGCCGCGCTACTAATTGAACCACGGCAGAGACGCACATCACAAACGCGGCAAGAGAATTCGTCAAACAGGGCAGGAGATCTCCCTACGCAAGTTGGTCTCACTTAGCAACCAAAACCTGGGGGGGACTTAATGGCAGTCATATGTTGAGGATGACCTGTAATTACGACGGGTCCTCCTGGGATCCGGGATCCCCATTCGTGAACCTTCCCAACGGGGGAAGTTGGCTTCGCTTAACAACGGTGGCAAAAGGGTTAACAACTGCCTTGCTTAGCCACCGAAATTCTGCCCCCCCACCCCAATTGTGGTTGTAAGTCAAGGACTGCCTGTGCAGTGTTTTTTAACCCTTGGAGAGCTGCCCTAAGTGTGACTTGGGGGGTCTTGCTCGGCCTTCAGGTTCCCTCTGTGCACGTGCATCTTTTTTTTTAATAAAAGCACAAGCTGCTCTCGTCCGCCAGCTCTTCGTAAAAAGAATCCGGGTGATGATTCAAGATAATCATCTCTTTGTGGGGCTTCAAAGCGCGATTCGGGAGGGGGGGGGTTGCAGTTGTGTAGAGAGGTGTGCAGCTGGGGCAGTGGACGGACCACCCAGGCGGAAAATACATTTCTCTGCATTTTCCATGGGACTGAAGGCACCCCCCCCCCCAGGCCCACCGAGGCTGGAGTTTGCTGGGCCTTTTTTATTTATTGAAACCCGATGTGATTGCCTGATACGGCAACTGGATATGTTTTGCCTCTGCTTTTAGATCAAGGGGATCCCTTGCGGCTTGTTTGGCTGGTTAGGACGTATTTAAACAAACACATGATTTGAAAAAAAGAGTTTTAGGAAGTTTCAGAGGAACAAGAGGCAAAATAACAAAATGGTGTGGCCGCGAGAGCCTGGGATTAACCATTTCTGAAGGGTTTAATAATGGAGAAATTCAGAGGCAGAATGGGATAAATGGGGTACCTGAATGCGGTTTTTTAAAATCCCTGCATGTAGAAAACTAGCACAATAAACCTCGCAAGTAGAAATCGAGCACAAGAGAACGCAAGTTGCTTTTAGAACTTTTTTCAGATTAGTTAAAACTTCCACAGCTCGACAAAGGGTGCTCTCCTTGGAAGGGTGCATAAGAAACTGCAATTTGTTTGGGGTGCAAAACAGGATACTGGTCCCTATTATGCAAGGAGCCTCAGTGCAGATTCCCCTTGACTGGGGAAATGAGGCGGGGTATAAATCAAATAAAAATAAATAAATAAAATAAAATAAAACAGCCTTGGAAAGAGGAGGAGGAGGAGGAAGAAGAGGAGGATGTGGAGAGAAGGAAAGGAAGGAAGGAATACAGAAAAAAGGGAAGGGGAGGAAGAGAAAGTAGGGGGATGAAGAGATAAACAAATAGGAGGAAGGGAGGAAGGGAAGGAGAAAGAAGAAGACGGAAGAAGTAAACAAACAGCAGAAGGGGAGGAAGAGGAGGAGGAAGGGAAGGAGGAAACTCTCCCTTGCAGTGCTCAGAAAGCAAACAAATATTTTCCACCACCGCTCAGCCACCAGGGAGCTCAACGCAAGCATCAAAGTGCAGCCAGCTTCAGCCAAATATTACAATAGGGATGGAATCCGGCCCAATTATCTCCCAGGGCTAATGAGGGAAGAAGAAACCAGCACAAAGGAAAAGCCTAATGAGGCCAGAGCTGGGGTGGCAGACCCTTCCCTAAAACCCTAGCCCCCTGCCCCAGATGTGCCAACCTTAAATTCACAGGAGCGGTCGATGCCCAACCCTCTAACTCGGAAGCCACCGTGCAGCCCAAAGATTTACGTTGCCAGGGGAGACATTTCTTAAGCGAGCTTTGCTCCGTTTTACGGCTTTTCCTGCCACGGTTGTTAAGTGGATCCCTGCAGCCGTTAAGTCAGGAAGACGGTGGTTAAGCGAAACTGGTTCCCCCCCCTGGATTTTGCTGGGCAGAGAGGTCGCAAAAAGGGACTGGCTTTTCGGTGAAATCAGACCGTCCCAATTCCTGCAAAAGCGTCCTCAGTTAGCAAAAGGAGGAAGGGCAGGCGGGGGGGGGGGGGGCCCCCCCACCCTGCACGGCGCGAGTTTCCCCAAAATGGTCAAAGAATCAAAGCTGCAGCTCCAAGCAAGGCAGCTCCCTTCCCGAGCCCGTCACCATTGGCCTCCCTCGGCCCGCCGCGGTCCCTTCCTCCAGCCCAGGTTGGGGAGAGGCAAAAAATGCAGAGAGGGAGGGGAACCGGAGAGAGCTGGGTTACAAAATAAACCGACCACGAAATGCACAAAAACCTCCAGAGCCTTCCTCTCGGGAAGCCCTCGACCTAAGACTGCTCGTTCCGCGGCCGTTTGACGTTGCAGCACCGCCGGGAAAAAAGGGACTTGTGGCTGTTGTGCTGTTTCTCACACTTGCGACCGTTGGCTTTGCTGGTCAGATTTGAGCAGCATGACAAGAGCATGACTCACTGTATAACTGCAGTGATTCACTTAACAACCGTGGCAAAAAAAAAAGGTCGTAACATTGACTGCGATGATACTCTTAACACCAAGCTCGCTTAGCAACGGAAAGCGATGGTGAGATCCAACTGCAGAAAACAAGACTGGTGGATCGAAGCCGGCCAAACCGACCCGTCCTACCCTGGCCAGCTCACCCGACCACCAATTGTTTCGCTTTCGGGCACTTTTATTGTAGCTTTCAGCTAAACTCAAGGCGAAACCAAGGGAGCTGCCTCCAGAGACGGGGAAATCTCATGCCACAGGAAGGAGGCAGCCAAGCCGAGGGAAAGCCAGAAAACCAGAGGCTGGTAACAAAAGAGAGAGGTTGAAAACAACTTCAGTTGCATCATCCGAGTTAGTGCTAAGCTAGAAGAGAGAGAGAGAGAAAAAGAAGAGAGAGAGGAGAGAGACAGAAAAAGAAAGAGAAGAGAGAGACAAAGAGAGAGACAAAGAAAGAGAAGTGAGAAAGAAGAAGAGAGAAAGACAAAGAGAAAGAGAAAGAGAGAGATAATTAAAACAGAGAGAGGGAGAAAGAAAAACAGGAGAGAGGAGAGAGACAGAAAGAGAAAAAGAAGAGAGGGAAAGGGAAGAGAAAGAGAAGAGATGGAGAAAGAGA
>JANHGC010027557.1:0-10572 GCA_027560395.1 Boaedon fuliginosus | reverse complement strand
CACCTATCCTCCGCGAGCTGCATTGGCTGCCAGTGGTCTTCCGGGTGCAATTCAAGGTGCTAGTAACAACTTTTAAAACCCTTCATGGCTTAGGAGCGGGGTCACCTCTAAAGGGTTAGCATTCCCTTTCTGAGATGAAAGGGGGGAAATCCAAGGGAAGAAGGGGGCAAAGGAGAAAAATTGTGACCTCTTTAGGTTACTTGGACACAATTTCTTCTGTTGGTATCTTTTCCTTTGAAGTATTTGTGGGCGGGGCCTTGGAGGCTATAAAAGCTTGAGGTGATCAAGTCTGAGGAGGAGAGAGGAGCTTTGTGGAGAGAAAGACAGGAGCTTTGTGAAGAAAAGGGCAGGACCTGTGTGGGGAGAGAGAGAGAGAAAGAAACTTTGGAGACATTTTTAGGTGAACAGGACTTCGGTTTTGTTTCCCCTCTTTGAGGTTTGACCTGGTTGGCCTTGGAAGGTATAAAAACAGAGTGGCTCAAGGATTTGTATTTGTATTTGTCAAAAGGAAAACTGGGAATAGGGTGAAGGAAGAACTATTGTAATCTCTTTAAATTACAGGGATACAGATACGTTGTATAATTAAGTGAGGATTGTGTTCTATTTTAGGCCATGGGCCTTACTTAACTTTAATATAACATTTTTTTTTCTTTCTTTCTCCATTCAGAATCACAATAAATCCTCCAAAGGGTACTTAGGACCTGGTTTCAAAATTACAGCTGCTCCAGTTCCCCTGCCTTTGCTTTCCCTTACGACCAACTTCAATATCCCCGCATCCTTCTGGGTTCCATCAGGCCTTGGCCATTCAGCCACAGCCTAAAGAAACTACCAGAACATGGAGGACAGTTACAGCCTGTAGGCTGAGGCCTACTTCCCATCCAGCCACCCAAGGCACTTGTAGGCTCCGGCCTGCTGCTCAGCCAACTCCAGCAAGCACCCAACTTACCTTTTGCAGAAATGCCCATCTGATGAGGCTTCAGTTTTCTTTACAGAGGCTGCCTGCCTCATGGCAACTCCTAGCAAGCAGTACTTTTAGGGAGGCTTCTTGGGTTGGGTAGGGTAGTAGGCCGAAGCTGTAACTGACATCCATGTGCCAGTTGCTTCAAGCTCCCTTGGGTGGTCTGAGTGGCTTGGGAGCAGGATGAAGCCTGGGGAAAGAAACCTGAAAGACAGTGAGAGGCCCTGGCAGGCCCTGAATTTATAACTATTTACAGATCTATTATGTAAGGGCAGGACAATTTATCAGTTTTTTTTTAATTTTCTTTTCAGCATCCAGCCAAGGTAGATTTTTTTATGTTTAATGTTGCATGTTTGGGTCATTTCCCTCCATTTTATCTGCACATTTTTTCTTGTATTTTATTCCTATTGATAAAATATAATAAATATATACATGGGAAGTAGGGAGAGGCCTACAGCTGTAACTGCCTTTTGTCTACTGATCGCTCCCTTGCCTGGCTGAATAAAGTGTCTCGGGAGCAGGACGAGACCTGAAGGGAACCTCAAGAGACAGGGAGCAGATCACTGGGTGCTTTGGGGATTGGGAAAGCTATGGGAAGCTCGGAGCAGGCAGGCCTGTGCTAGGCCTCCAAGTCTTCGCCCACCCCTGAGGCACCCAGTGCTCCACTTAATAACCTGCACAATCATTTGGGGGACAGCAGATATGGAGGGGGGGGGCGTTATTAAGTGAGATGCTTCACTTAAAGGTCATTTTGGCATTGATCATAATGGGTAGTCATATCTCTAGGGCTACCAGTAAAGGAAATTGGATGTAAAGGAAAGGTGGGATAGAAATGGAGCAAAGGCAAAATTACACCCACTTATTTCTATACTGCTCTAAGGGGAAAATGTTCAAAGTATGATGACCAACAGCTAATAGCTGCAAGTACTATCGAATCATTTCTGTTAGAGCGGTTTAAAATTTTCCATACTTCCCCCAGCCCTTTTCTGTTTCAGAAATGGATGAAACTGAGCTCATAAGACCAACAAGAGCCATTGAAGACACTAACTTTCTGTCGAGGCCATGGGTGGTCACTTTGCTTATCATAGGGCTCTATGTCTCCATTGGCACTTTTATTGGTTTACGGCAGTGCTGGTAAGTTCTGCATTGTGGAAAAGATTCATTCTGTGGACAAATACATTCTTCAAGTGAGCATCTTTTTCAATGGGGCTTCTGTCTGAGCCAAAATGGTCCTGTTAGTTTTAAGGGAAGGAGCCCTAGGGCAATGAAAACTCTTGGTCCACTATTTATTACAAATAATAATAACTCTTATTATTAGTGTTAAGAAAATAATATATATGTTAGCTATATTTTACTTTGTTTTTGTTTTTCAATCCCCAGCAAAAGGTATTGCCAAAATAGAGTGACACCGGGACAGCCAGACACTTCTGACAAAACCACCCACATGGAGGACTTAGAGGTTGCAGCCCTCCCCTATAACTTACCAGATAACTGGAACACAAACATAAATATAATAAATGACATGGGTATGAGTATGGGTTATAGAAGAATGTCAGATATACTTCAATCTTCAGCTCTCTAATATCTGGTAATTCTTTAAATTAATTTGATTGCCAGCTTTTCTTAATTTTTTTACCCTTGATTATCTTTAGATATTAAATTATTATTTAAACATTAGATGTGCTCCTATTATGGTCCAGAACACAGATGATCCAGAAGGTGGGAGTGAGTACTTTGTCCTAAAATATTAATTTATTTCTTCTCATTGTGGATATAAAAGAAAGGTGGGGTAGAAATGGGGCATTTAATTTAAGATCCACTATTTTATTACAAATAATAATCTTATTATTAGTGTTAAAAAATAATGTATAAGTTAATAGTACTTTATTTACCTTTTGTTCTTAGATACCCAGGAAAAGCTGTTGCATTGGGATTGTATTGCCATGACAGTAATCGACCTCCCACAATACCACCAAGACAGAAAACAGCATGGCTGAAATAAAAATTGAAATTAAATAAGATTTGATTTGACAAAAACATCAAGACTTCTGTCAACATCTACCACATTTGGTAATTTTTAATATTAATTCAGTTTATTTTATTAGTTTCTGTTTCTTTATTATTATTGTTGTTGTTGTTGTTGCTGCTGCTGCTGCTGTTGTTTCTACAATATTAAATGTGTTCCTTTTATAGTCTAGGATTCAGACAACTCAAATTCCTTGAGGAAGAAGTTCTAGAAGAATTGTGGAATGTCAGCCTCAGGAGACACAAAGCTAAGAATGAGGCTGATCAAAGACAACAAAATTGATGTTGATGATGTCAGCACTCCTAGCTGTTGTATTCTGTGAGTAGAGTGAAGACTGAGCAACATTATTCTATTAGGCTTCTCTCCAAGAAATCTTTCTAGTAATTGTACATAGGAAAACCATTGTCCATTCATAAAGTATCTCCCTGCTGAAATTTCAATCTGTTTTTTGAGGGGGGTCTTTTCTTTATATTCTCCCTGGTTTACTCACAAATTCATAATTATTTTGCTTGACAAAGTTCTTGATTTCTATTCCTTTTACTGTTAACATGGATAAGGGTCATTCCATGTCACATCAACACAGTTTTGTATGAAAATCTGCCTTGACCACTCAGATTTTGATGAAACCTGGTGTATCTAGCTTCCTTATAGAGTTATGAATAGAAATCATAATAAAAAGTGGTTTCGGCCTGCTGTTCAAAAGTTATGACATACTGATTTTTAAAATTTTCATTAAAAATAGCTGGGTCCCAACATATTAAATTGCCATTTTCTCAGGAACCAGATGAGATGCAGATCTGGGCAATGTGTCATTTTAAAGCTCTTTTGTTGGGCTTTAATTTGATATGTGACATGATGAAATTTAGAATTAAACAGATTTTCTTTAAAAAAAATTAAAATTTAAATATTTTTAAAAATGGCTATTTTAAAATTTTGAAAAAAAATAGTTAGCACTATCCACTTTCACCTCACAAAGTTTCATTTTGGGATCACAAAATAGAATGCAATTTGTATTAAACACTGTCATATTATTTAGTAATTCAGCTACATTTGTCCATAGCTGGCTTTTATGAAATGTTACATGTGATATTTTGCCTATTTTTCCGTGTACGTGTCAACTTGTACTCCCTGTATGTCCTGAAGCCATTATGATCCCAAAATGAAACTTTGAGAGGGGTAAAAGTATAGTGAAAAGTAATTTTGTGAATTTTTTCAAAATTTCAAAATCATCAGTCAGAATCAGTGCGTAGATTTGACATGGGATAACCCATAACTGTCCTTCTAAAAGTTTACTTGAAATGCTTTTCTGGCTATTTATTCTTTCTTTTTTCTTAAATGTCAAAATAATTTGCACTTTCCCTTTTTCCGTGCAATATTATGTTGTATGTAATATCTTCAGAGAATTTTAAAGATTAATATACAATTATGATCATGGTTTTTCTTTTCAGATTGATAAACGAACAGTTGAAAAAAAATCCTGAAACTATGTTTTTATATGTGATAACTGCAACAAGATTATTGTACAGGTAGTCCACCATTTAAGACTACAATGGTGGTGGGATTCCACATTTTTTCCTACCAGTTCTATGAGAGTGACATTGTAAACCACTCAGAGAGGGCTGTAAAATCACTGTGTAGTAGTAGCATATAAACCTAAATGCTGTTGCTATTGCTACTGCAACCCAGGGATCCTTGTTTTCAAAGTTTGTGAAAAAAGCCACACTTTCTCATTGCCCCAAACACAGCCCCTCAATGGAAGTAAAATTTTCATATCATGAGATGGAAACAAATCTGGTATCAGATGACATATTGAAACCAATTTTTAAACTTTAATCAACATGCCAAACGCCCCCGTCCCCTATTTTTCTAACAACGCAGATTAAAGTGAAACAGGGCAGACAAGGACAATTACAAAAAAAATCCAACTAAGGGGGAGTGTGGTATAGAAAGAGGTAAAGGCATGATAGGTAGGGAGGTGGGGGGGAACTCCGTGATGCCCTCTTTCAGTGGTGCCTGAAACTTATTTTGTTTAGTAGTTTCAGCCTTTCAAGGTAGTCCAGACTAGGAAACCAAAGTCATAATACCAGTTTTATTATAAAGTTATTGTCAGGCACAAACTCCCAGACTCATAGATGAAGTGTTTAATTAGCTATTTTATTGCTCAAGCCTATACACAGGAATCTTCTCACACTGATAGTTTGCACCTGGAAAAGACTAAATAAGATTCAATAATGTGCAAGGAGGGGGGCCAGACTTCACCTTCATGTGACCATGTAGGGATTCTAGACTAACATCCCATTTGACTCCTCCCTCTGGCTCAGCCACTCTCTATTACAGTGACAACATTCTACAATGCACCTCTCCTCTTCCTCCGTGTGAATTAGAAGGAGCTTGTCTAAGACAAGGCTGTCAAAATTGTGCCCCACGGCCCGAATGCAGGGGAGGGATCTGCCCATACGTTTATATCTATTTCTACTAATTGTGTATTCTCTATCAAATCTGAAGACATCCAAATCATATCAATTCTGGACCAAGATCTACCGTATATATAAGCCGAGAGTATAACCTGAGTTTTCAACACCCAAAATATGCTGAAAAAGGTCACCCTCGGCTTATACTTGAGTCAGAGCAAAAAAAAATTATTTTTTTTACATTTTGGGCCCTTCCAACCAACTCTATGGTATATTTACCTATATTCGCTCTGTTTTCAGCACAGCTGATGATGGACTCTGCCACCTTGGGCCTGAGGCATGAGGAACCACCTTCCACATTGGCCCAATTGACACGAGCTCCATGCTACTGCATAAGCAGGAGCCACCCGCTGGTCTCCCTTTACCGCCCGGGTTCATCGAGGCAGTCAAACAAGAATGGGCTTTCCCTTCCCACAGCAAGGATTCCAGGATCTGCACAGCCAAGTTTTATAGGTTATCGGAAGAGCAAACCAACTTCTTCCGACTACCGATTGTGGATGCTCCTGTGGCCTCATTGGGTGCCCCTCCTTTCTGCCAGCAGACTCTGAAGGCTTCCCCAAGAACCCTCACAACAGGAGGGTGGAGGTAGCGGCCAAACGGTCTTTCGAAACTTCGTCCTTGGCCTTGAAGGCGTCCGCCACAGCCTCTCTGTCGGCACGTGCTGCAGTCCTCTGGTGCCAGAGGCTCCTGGAGATGGGTGACTAACCTAGGGCAGCAAGGTCTCAACTCTGGATCACTGCCTCCATGGTGGCCTTGTCGGCAGATGCTACATTTGACGCTGTCAAGCTGTTAGCTAGAGCCATGGCATGTTCAGTGGCCGCTAGGAGAAGTACCTGGCTGCGAAATTGGGAAGGGGAGGGCTTGGCGCACGGTAAGCTCGTGGGCCTGCCTGTTAAAGGGTCCAAGCTCTTTGGGGAGGAGCTAGACCCTTACCTGATGGAGACCAAGGGGAAGCGCAAAATGCTGCCATCCAAACGCAAAGCCAGATCTTCCCAATATTCCTTTTGTAGACCCACCTTTATTTATTTTATTTATTTTTATTTGATTTATACCCCGCCTCATTTCCCTGGTCAAGGGGAACTCCTATTGGCCCTTTTGTTCCTAGCCGGACAATAAGGGCAGGTCCAGCTTCTCCAGAGGCCAGCCTACCTCCTGGCAACCTCGCAAGCAGAAGCAGAAGTCTCAGCAACGATCCAGGCCATTCGCCAAGCCTGTCACCAAGCCCCAATGATGGTCCAATGGAAACCCCACCGATAGGGGGATGCCTCACCTTCTATCACCAACAGTGGGACGCCATTACCACAGACAGGTGGGTGAGGGAGACAATCCAAATAGGATATGCACTGGAGGTGAGACAGCTGCCCCCAGGGAGATTCATCCAGGCGCGCAGATCCCCCTGCATTCTGAAGCACCTCTGCACCTTGACAGCCATTCAACACCTACTTACCATCTTGGCCATCGAACAGGTCCCGACTCAACAATGCAGCCTGGGAGTTTACTCCCACTTCTTTACGGTGCCAAAGCAGTCCAGCGACACAAGGGCGATTCTGGATTTCAAATGGCTCAATAAGTGCTACTTCGATCCAGTTGCAAGGTGGAGATGCTTCACTCCATCCTGGACTCGGTGCAGAGGGGGGACGTTATGGTTTGCTGGGTCTATAGGAGGCATACCTCCACATCCCCATCCTGACAAGTCATAGAAGATTCCTATGATTTGCCTACGAGGGATCCCACAACCAGTTCACGGCGCTTCCCTTTGGTCTGGTCTCAGCTCCAAAGTTCTAGTAGTGGACATAGCATATCTCAGAACACAAGGGATAGCCCTGTATCCTTACCTGGACGATATCCTCCTCAGGGCATCATTGCAGTCTCTAGCCATGTCCCACCTGAATCAGACATTACAGGTCCTGTCAGAGTGGAGGAGCATCTGGCGGTGCACACCATCATGAGCTTGGTAGGTTGGGGAGTGGACTTGGGCAACACAGCTGTTCAGGGGCTCTGGACCCAGGCCTAAGCCCGCCTCAGGATAAACTACCTGGAGCTGAAAACTGTGTTTCAGGCCCTTCAAAGGTTGGGTCCCTTGGTGCAAGGACAGGACCTTGTGATATATATGGACAATATATGCACCAAGGCCCACCTGAACCATCAGGGGGGCACTAGGTCCAGAAGGCTCCAGGACCTTGCGTGGTTGATATTTGTGTGGGCAGAGGTGAATATCATCCCTCAGATAGAGTACATACCAAGGAGGGTCAAAACCGCCACAGACTGGTTGAGCAGGGAGCACTTGGACGGGGCAGAGTGGAGGCTTCACCCAGAGGTCTTTGAGGACATCAACTGGAGGATGGGACTCATAGGGATGGACCTCTTCACCTGCCACCTGAACCCAGGTTCTTCAGTCGGGGCCTGTGCTCAAGGTCGGAGGGATTGGATGCTCTGCAGCAGCCTTGGCCTCAAGGACTTCTCTATGCCTTCCCGCCCACCAAACATATTCCCCAAGTGGTGGCAAAGCTCAGGCTGGGAAAGGCCGAGGTCGTGCTTGTTGTCCCCTTCTGGCCATGCAGGCCCTGATTTGCGGACCTCAGGGAGCTGTGCATCTTCCCTTCTCTGGATCTGCCCATCTGCAATGACCTGCTCTCTTAGGGACTGATTCTACACCCTCAGCTCACCCACCTCCACTTAACAGCATGGAGGTTGAGCGGCGGTGATTGACTGGACAAGGCTACTCTGCCTGGGTCGTACAAACCCTTCTGGTGGGAAGGAAAGGGTCGACTAACAGGATATGTAATGCCACTTGGTTGGCCCTGGACAGAAGGTGCTCTGGGCAGGGAGTGGACTCAGAGAAAATGAAAGTGGGGGACCTCCTACAGTTCCTGCAAGAGGGTCTGGACAAAGGGTTGAGCACTGCTAGGCTTAAATGGCAGGTGTTCGCAATATCAGCCACATTAGGATACCCCAAGGGCACGAGGCTGGCTAGGCACTCTGACATCAAGAAGTTCCTTAGAGGGGTGTTGTTGTTAAATCTTCCCCTGGTGGTTAGGCTGCCCTCCTGGGACCTAGTGCTATTATTGCAGGCACTAGTCAAGCCCCCCTTTGAGCCCCTTGCCATGTGCACCCTAAAGGAACTAACACAGAAGGTGGCATTCTTGGTGGCCATAGTGTCCACTAGGGCACTCTCCATGTCCCTGCACATGGTATCCAAGCATAGTGATCGGGTGGTGCTCAGGACAGACCCGGCCTTCATCCCAAAGGTGAATTCCCCTTTTCATTGGGAGGTGGAGATAGATCTGCCCTCGTTCTATCCACAGCCAACTAATGGGCAGGAGAGGGAGTGGCACTCCATGGATGCCAGAAGAGCATTCATGTTCTACTTCGACAGAACGGTAGAATTCCAAAGATCCAAGTCCTTGTTCGTTCTCTTTCAAAACAAGAACAGGGAGAACAAGGCTTCTCCTAGGACTATCATCAGGTGGATAAGAGAGGTGATAGTGAAGGCATACGAATGCCAGGACTTCGCTGTGCTGCAAGGCATTATGGCACATTCCACTAGGGGGGCGGCTTCTGCATCCTATAGGGCTGCTCCATCCCTGGAATAGGTGTGCAGGGCAGCTACGTGGAATACGCCACACACCTTCATCAAGCATTATCGGGTGGACACCTATGCTCCCAGGGACACAGCATTTGGGAGGGGGGTTCTGCAGTTGGCTACCAGTTCGGCTCAGTCAGCCCACCCTTGAGACTGCTGGAGTAATGATGCCCAAGTGACATCACCAAGCCCATCTAAGGATCCATCTGGGGAATGGTTAGTTGGTACACTTACAGTAAACATCCATTCTCAGTGGATCCATGACGGGCTCGGTGCCCCGCCCTACCTGACTTTATGTGCAAGGTAAGGGACTGCAGGAGTTTTTGTTGTATACAGTCTTACCTGTTTTCTATTTCCACGGTTATTCCCTATTGTGGATTACGGGTCAGGAGCAGGTGGAAGTCTCCACAGTGTTCTGGATAATATTTGTTCTAGTTGTACAGCAAAATTGTTACAGCTAGTGGATGTCTGGGGCATCAGAGAGAGTTCCACCCCTTCAAGATTGACTTGTCTGATGAAGGGGCAGAGCCCAAGTGATATCACTGAGCCCATCACGTATCCACTGAGAATTGACATTCACGGTAAGTATACCAACTAACCATTTTACCAATTAATTATAAGTCATCCCCTTGATAATCAGCTAAAGGTAATGTAAAGTTGATTATGTTATTAAGTAGCTTTAGTATTTGTTAGTCACAAATAGCACTTTTAATGTTAATGTTATTACCATTATCCTTCAAAACATACACTTAAAGCACTGCCAACTTGCTAAACAGTTTCTTCCTTTTTCCCAGGCAAGCAAGGTATCTCCTTTCTTCCTTTATCCTTTTTCGATTCACAATGTCGCACTGTTTCCCATTTCCAATTGTCTTAGTTCTTTTAGTTATTTAAATCCCCAATGGAAAATTCTATAGTCCACTGCTGTTCGTAGCCCCTCTGTTAGCAATTAGTAGCGGCTGATGAAACTTTCTCTTGCTTAGTAACTCTCTTATCAAAATGGCATTGCAATACACATTACAAATAGGTTTTTTCTTTTTTCCCTCCACGGTTCCACAAATCTGCTTTCTTTCTCAGTGTTATTAGCTCCTTTATTTGTCTATAGTTATCGACCCCCATTATAAGTCTCTTTAGGAAGATTTCCCTTTCCCAACTCTTTTTTTTTTCTTATTATCTCCCGGTCGCTGCTTGATCACTGCTTTCCCTTTTACATTTAACTCCCCTTGCTTTGGTGTTCATGCTCACAGGGAATTATGCCAGCTGGATTAGGAATCAAGTTCCCAGTCTTTAATTACCTTTTAATTATTTCTTCACGAACAAAGTTATAAATCTTCCGCTGTTCTCCTCACCTTTCAGCGCGGCCACCGGAACTTTGACTGTTTGCTGATACTGTCAAATCTCTTTTGCCGAAATGAAGCAAGCCCGACCTTCCTGGAGGACCGCGTCTCCTCCACAGCTTGCTTGAATGTTCTTCTTTGTTTCCTACCTCTTCAGGTTCGGATTAGGTTCTGAACCTCCTGGCCACAGGATTCGGATG
>JANHGC010027510.1:0-10575 GCA_027560395.1 Boaedon fuliginosus | reverse complement strand
GAAGACCACTGGCAACCAATGCAGCTCACGGAGGATAGGTGTTATCTGGGTGCACATATCAGCTGGTGACATGACAAAACCCAATTGATTTAAAATTTTCAGGAGGCATTTATACCATTCTCTTCCTGATTGTTTTAATCCATACAGACTTTTCCTCAAAAGCCAAATATGTCCACCTTTTTCTGCAAAACCCGGTGCTCCTTTCACAAAAATCTTTTCTTGCAGTGTGGCATATAAATATGCTGTCTGTACATCAAACTGATATACTTCCTCCCCCGGGGCTACAGTGGTAACCAAAGCTGCTTTAACACTTTCGGCTCTGATCAGGTTTCTAAATAATCCTCCCCATATCTCTGAGCATAACCTTGTGCCACTAATCTGGCTTTATAAAGATATTGTTCATCTGCCAACGGCTTTGCTTTGAAGTCCCACTTGGTTCCAATTACTCTCTTTTCCTTGGGTGCCTTAGTTGGAACAAATACATTCAGTTTTCTCAGGCTGGCCATCTCATTTTCCTTGGCAGTCAACCATTTATGTTGTTCTTCCCCAGATAGCTGAAGGATATCACTGTAAGTCTTGGGCTCAGTTACAGGTACATTAACTGTACCAACAACTTCAGGGTCCAAATGTTTGGGAAGTTTCCCCTTCATAGAACTCTTGGACCTCTTAACTTCTTGCTAGCCTCCCTCATCTTCATTCCATGATGACTCATCAGACGTTCTGACCCCTGGGGACATTTTTCTTCTTTTTCAATGGAGAGCTCCCCTGCCCCAGGTTTTGGGCATCACCACCACATTTTTCGGTTGCGTTGCCTTCTTTGTAGCTGAGCTGGGTCCTTTACCCCGGGCTGTAGTTCCTCGCGGAGTCGAGGTTAGCGGGGTTGCACTGGGGCTGGGTCTCGACCCCAACTGTGGGCAATCAACAGCGCGATGACCCTCTTTATCACAATGGTAGCATCGGAATACTGGTCTCACCACTCCGCCCTGACGAGTCCCTACTCCTTGAACAGGGACTCTATTTCTTTTCTGAGGTCCCATTTCCTCATGTGCCCCAGACTTAATAATCTCCTTGCTCTGCATTACCTTAGGAACCTATTGCTTAAGTACTTCAGAATACTTTCATATTGACATTTTGAGATTCCTGGGCTTGGGTTGAGGAGCTTCCACAATGGGAGCCCTTTTACAGTGGTCTTGGGTGATATACCTTTAAAAATCCTGGGTTTAGGGATTGGCCTATCTACATTTCCCTTTTGCATGTCAACTTTTGCTTTTATTGGCTGTGAAGATACAGATTTATTTTATTTATTTATTTATTAGATTTATACCCCGCCTCTCTTCACCCAATAGGGGAACTCGAGGCGGCATGGTACGATACTGGTATGGGGGTCCTTTCATCTCTTTAGATGTTTACCCCTTCCTTACTTCTATCGTAGGCTTCAATCTCCCCTTCTTCTGGTATATAATAAGGTAAACATCTCAACTTAACAATATCTCCAATATTTCTTTCCATGTTTATAAATGGCTCCCCCTCCATTTTCAAAAATAACCCGAAATGTTGAACCCTCCGTAAACTTGAGTATGCTCAATAAATTACTCTGAATGGAGGGTACGTGTAGGACCCCTGGCACCTCCCAAATTCCTGGGATGCACACAGTTCCTTCACCAGTTACCTTGACTTTTCCCCCATTTGCCATACTAACTGATGTATTGCATATGCAAAGTTTTTTAAATGTTTCACATTTGGGGGCAGTGTGCAAGGATGCCCCTGAATCTAATAGCCAAAAATCCCTAGCGTCGTTAACATGAGACGTCCCATCACTAAGTGAGACACCACACACAATAAACCCTTTTTCTTCCCCTGAATCACTACCACTACTTTCCTTACATATATCTTTCTTCTTAGGCCCCATCAATCAGCCCTACACAATTAATCTAGCTAAAAAAAAACAATTAAATATAATACAATTTAAAACAGTATTAAAATTCTATAAAATACAATTCTACATATAAAAAATATACTCTCAATTACACACAGTAGCTAATATTGGGTAGGTAAGATGGAATATGGGAAGGGGAGAGAACAGAGAGAGGAAGTCAGCAGCTCGTATTCAAATTGACAATGACAAGAAGGAGAGAGAGGGAGGAAGAAAAGGAGAAAGGGAGGGGGAGCCGCTCATAGTTTGGCATGCTGGCCGAAGTTAATTGTTTCAGCTGGCCTAGTAGATTGTTCAATTCCAGCCAGTCTCCAGATCTTATCCATAAGTCCAATTTGGCCATGGAATTGCAAGGAACAAGTCAAGCAAGCCATAGTCTGGCCTCGCAAGGAAAGTTCCACAATCCAAACCGCCATTCCTGGTTTAGCAGGTGATTTCCCCCAGCTTTGTCCAACAGACCCCCGCCCAGGCAGGGCTCCATCTCTAGTCAGGTGCCAGCGGTCTGGGTCACAACATTGGAAGGGTGCAATCAGGCAGCAAGTCATCCAAACCCCCAAGAAACCCCCAGGCAATGACAAATGAGCACACCCAGGCCCCCAAAACTCAAAAAGCACTGGGGAGGGACCTCCAACATCCACAGGTGGAATGGTGTCGACCAATGCCGAAGATCCTCCCAGGGGAGTCCCGAAGGTCGGGCACCCCTGTATGCCTTGTTGCAGCCTCCATCCCCTGGGCTGTCTGCAAACCAGGATTCTCCTTCAGCTCCCAGTCTCCATATCTCTCTCTGCCTCTCTTCAAATTTTAGTCCCGGCTGTGGTCTACCACTTTGCAGCTCTTGCCGGCACAAACTCCGATCTCCCTGAATGCTGAGAACCAAATCCCTCCCCCACCACCACTGGCAGGTCAGCGTTCTCAGCATTCTTGGCTCCTCCGATCTTCATAGCTCCATTGCTCTGCTTTTCCAGCCATGGGAGGCCCGAGCCCAATGCTGCGGGCTCAAAATGAATGCCAGCTGATGACCTCCAATCCCACACTTTCCCCCCACATCCAGGCTATCTGAACTAGCCCCAAAGATAGGAAAATTTTCCAAGTTTGTTCATGGCCATCTCCGCAGCGACATAAGTGCGATGCAAAGACAAGGGCTGGGGCAAGAAGACCACCCTCCAGGGCCCATGAAAACACTCATCAGTTCCTGAAGACTCCAGCTCAGAAGACGATGAGGATACTTTACTTTGAAATGAGAAGGTCTCACTAAGATATCTTAGAAATTGGGCTTTGGGGCTCAATGTCTCCTTTCCAATCAACACTGAATGAAAGTGCTTCAGATAATGGAGAGAACCATATAACACCATGCACCCTTTCCTATTAACTCAGTCAGTATAGAGGTTAACTGTGTGTGATGTTTTCCTTCCCACACCACTTCACAATTTTGAGGACATACTTCACAACACAAACACAGAAGACAAACTTTGTTGGCTTCAGCTAGTTGTTAGACAACTCTCTTGTAGAGTTCAAAGTAATATGAGATCCTCCTGCCAATTTTTAAGTTCTATGGGAGAAGTTAGTTTCTAATTTCATCCCCAGGCATGTTAATATTTATAAACCACTTATTCCATCCAAGTGTTCGTATGATTGCCCAGACAAACTAGGGTACAACTAATTGTCATGTGCCAACATGCCCCATGAACACTTATACTATCCAAACAAACTGTGGAGAGGCTAGACTCCGCCTTGTGTACACATGCTCAGTTTCACATAACTCAATTAGCCAACTTCACCCTGACTCTCAACTGCATCTGATTGGCGGATTAACAACAGGAGAACCAAACTCATTTTTTCCCCATCTGCTATATGAAGAGCAGCTATTGCTCAGTAAATAGAACAATTGCTCTCCCATGCAATTATCAGAAGAGCAGTAATTTCTAATGTATACCCTATGGTTTTCTACACACACACACAAAAAAATCTTCCGAGATAAAACCTGCTTTAAATTATATACTCTGAGTTCTCCTGGTGAGGAAAGGACATGTCACCTTGTCTGGTGTTGCAAAGAGTCAACTTCAGGGTTTGGTGAGACTTAGCTGGCCTTAGTTTCCTCTTTGGTCACAGACTCCACACAGGTAAGAGGAAGCACGGTTGAATATAAATTTGCCTTGGGGCCATCCAGGTTGCACAGATGATGATCTCTCTTGTACTAAAAGCTCTGCCGAGATTTCAGATTTCCTCTCTGTGATTCACGTTCTGCAAAAAAGAAAAAAGATCCTCTTGATCTCTGATCTAGGAGGGAAGGTGCCAAGAATGACTGGGCTCCCTCTCCTGCTGTTGCTGCTCTTCTGGCTCCTGATTCCAATTTCCAGGATCCAAACTGGGTGTGTGTTGAAAAACCCTTTACAGACTAGAAGAGATTTTTACAGGCCTGGTGATTTCATTATTGGTGGGAATTTTCCCCTGGGAACTGTACATATATTCAACTTCCAATCCTTTCAAAATGACCCCTCTCTACTTCCAGAGAATATTTTGTAAGTTTTACCCAAAGGCGAAAGATGTAAATAATTATTTGGCTTGCTTTGTGTTCAGGGACTCTTTTCAGAAATACTTGTTCTAGTGATGTTCGCAATGCCCTACCGTAGTTCAGATCTTTATGTTTTTTTTCCTAAATAAAGAATCAAACTCATGAAATAGGCAAGAATTCTCAATGTTTCCAGAACTCTTGATCAGGAAGCTAATAAGCTACCCAAAAAGTGAGGAAGGACAACATCTTAGAAACTCTTTTGGCCTTGTGAAGAACTTGACTTACAGTATCAATTTGGACTGAAACTCCTGATGCAAATCTCAGGGATGAGTTAAGAAATAACATCTTACGTGGAGGAGTTGTTAAAAAATTAACATGTCTTGGAATCAGGATTGCTCATAAATCAGGGCCTTCGGGAAATGTATGCTGCCACCCTCTACTGTAGTCTTGTGCTCAGCAATGGTTTCCAGACCTGAAGAAGCTGCTTCAAGAGGGAACAAATTAATTAGGTTGGGAGAGAAGTGTTTGGGAAGTATTACTGGAGCAAAGTGAAGAAGGGAAGGCTGATGGAGGGGTATAAAATGATCTGTGATATGGAGAAACAGGATTTTCTCCTTTCTCTCAAGACCATTAGTCAAGGAACAGCCTTAACAACTAAACAAACCCAATAGAATTGGGGACTTCCTGCTACAAAGTACATTTTTAAAAAAGATACAACTCCACCAGCACACACCAGCTTTGCTTAAAATGTCCCCAAATGATTTTCTCCCTCTAGACCCATACCCAAGAACTACCAGCAGTTCCTGGCCTTGGTGTTTGCAGTCAGAGAGGTCAACAAGGACCTGGTTCTCCCCTCCAACATCACCTTTGGCTTCCACATCTATGGCAATTTTCAGACTGAGACAGAGGTCTGCTCAAACAGCCTCTCCCTGCTCTCCACCCGAGGCCAACTGGTCCCAGGTTACAAATGTGACAGGCAGGACCCCCTGCTCTCTGTCATTGGAGATCTCAACCCCAGATCCTCAAGGCAGATGGCCTCCCTCTTCAGCATCTTCAAGGTCTCACAGGTAAGGTGACTTCACTGGATACAGGATAGAGTAAAACATCAACTGAAACACACCCAGAAGCCAAAGATGGAAAACAAAGGTGTTTTGGGGGACATGTATTTATATTTTTTGGGTCAAGATATGTTTTTACAGAAGCCAAAAGTGATAGATGAGATAATTTTGAAATGTGGTACTTGCCAAGAGGAATTCTCTCTTAATCTATTCTTCATAATAAGAGTGTAGTGTAGTATATTCTCTGTATTAATTTGATGCATGGTTCCCTTGGCTTCTGACATAATCCACATAGTGGTGAGCCCTAAAATTTACTCTGTCAAGAATCTCATTTTCTCCAGCTCGGCGTGGGCTTTGAGTTCACTCAGGGAGACAGAAGAGTTTATCCTTCCTTCATCTGGATTAATCCCAAGGAATTTCCTCAGTATGAAGGTTTAGTCCAGCTGCTCCTGTATTTCCAGTGGAACTGGGTTGGCCTTCTGGCCCCTGACAGTAGCACTGGAGAACATTTCATCTCATCTCTGGTGGCAATGCTGAAGGAGAAGGAGATCTGCCTGGCCTTCACTGAAATGTTGAAATCAAATTTTCTTGATACTACAATGTTGAAATTACTTCATGTTTTGGAGTCATGGTCTAAAGCAGAAGTAATTATTCTGTTTGGAGTCCCCAATATTATTAAAAATATACAAGTGGCAATCAGTGTCCATGAACATTTCAGGAAGATGTCGTTTTGGAAAGTTTGGATCTTAACTTCTCATTGGAAACTTAGTGTGCTGAGGAATCAAGACATCCTGAAAACAGTAAAGCCCTTGCATGGGGCTTTGCATTTTAGGCATCACACCAGGGATGTCTCTGAATTCAGTCGTTTCCTCCTGTCTTTAGACCCCCTGAAGCCACAAGGGGACGTCTTTCTCCCTCTATGTTGGGAATGGATCTTTGGCTGCATGATGGACAAACCAGGCAGGATCCTTCCAAAGAGGGGGAAACCCTGTACAGGAAGGGAGAATTTACAGAATCTACCTTCTTATGTTTTTGAAACAAGAATGGAAGGTGAAAGTTACAACATCTACAATGCCCTTTATGCTGTGGCACACTCATTACATGCAATGCATGGATCTGGAGGACGACCAACCATGATGAGGCCTGGAAAGGGGATCTCAAATGTTCAGTCATGGCAGGTAATCTCTGCGACTTCTTATCTTGACTTCTTATCTAATCCACAGATCCTTAGGTAGCAAACTCCCTATATGCATTTCTCGAATTACTCATTAAATATCTGTATGCTACTATCAATGTATATAAGAAGAGATTAAGACAGCAATTATTAAAAATATTTTTTGTAGAACCTCCTCATTTTCTCTCAGTCAATAGTCTGAACCCAAACTGTAAAAGACACTTGATTCATTTTGTTTGTTTGTTTGTTTGTTTGTTTGTTTGAATTATACCCGCCTCTCTTCCCTGATCAAGGGGAACTCGAGGCGGCTATTTTAATGTTGGTTCAGATTATTGTGTTTAGGATTGTTACTCCACACCATTTTTTTAGTATGCTGTTTCTTGTACTACTTTGTTTGTTGTGTTAAGCCCTTGTCAATGTCAGCATATGCAGAAGAAGAACTCCACATGGTCCTCATGGGTCCCTGATCTCCCTATTTCATGATCTACAAGAGGAAGCCTTACCTGGCCTGCCTACATGTGTTTGGGTCCAAGGAATGGGTCAACACCCCCAAGCCTATCCGCAAAAAGGGGACAAGATGTCCAGAGAACTAACCTTTCTAGGTTACACATCAGGTACCAAAGCCTTCTGTTTCCTGGACAGCTGTGGAAGAGTCATGGTTTCCAGGTCTGCCAACTTCATACAGGATGACAGCTGGTCCAGGATCCACTGCAATGACCTTGAGGTCTCCCAGTCCATGAAGACCTGCAGTGAGTCAGACATACCCAATGAGACAAAAGCACCCACCTCATCCAACAGAAAGCCAAGAAGGAAGGGATCAGCCCAGCAGACAGAGGACTCACCTGCCTCTGAACCTGAGGCCCTAACATTGAATCCAAGACCTATACCAGATACGACAGCTGCACCATCACATCCAGGACATCCTAGCAGCAGAACAGGAGACACTGACCAAGGAGAGTGGAAAGAGGTCAGGAGATCCAAGTGTTCTAGCAAGGAAGAGAATAGACGTGGTCCACCTCGTCTCCATTAACTTAATTAATCTTCTCTGGACCCACAAGGTGACATTCCAGGGCAGGTCTAAACCTTCCCCATGGCCCCTCATGGTCAGATCTACTTCTTCATTCTGCTCTCTTTGACCATCAGCTAGAGAAAGTCAGTGGAATTGTGCAATGTTATGATAGGAAATATTTACCAATAAAGGAGAATTATTAGAGCTCAGGGTTGAGCTCTTTGAGTATGGTTGTTTTCTTCCAAACATTTCATGACCCAACTAGGTAGCATCTTCAGTGCTAGAAGGGAGTGAGATCACTATCAATGTTACCTAGTTTAGGTCATGAAATGTTTGCAAGAAAATACCATGCAAAGAGACCACCAAGGACGTCTCCAAAATTATTTAATCATTCTTAAAATGCATTTGTCCTCTACGAGGTGGCTCCAATTAAAAGTAAAAATGTAGCTTGCCAAGTGTCACAGAGCCAAACTACATAACATAATTTGGAATATTTGTATGTAGCTCTTGTTCTTATAATTCTGAAATAGAAGACGCCATGATATAAATGTCCAATGATAAAGAAAATGGGGAGATGAAGTTGAATATTTGATGTTATTTCTGATTGCTTAGATCTCCATCAAGGGAACTCTTTTAGCTTGTCAGATATAGACTTATCTCCTAGGGGCTGCTGGCCATCATACTATGATAGAAACCAGGATCCAGCCAATCAATCTGGGTGTTGTGTCTTTCAGATTCTTCCCTATCTGAGGAACATCAAGTTCAACAACAGTGCTGGAGAGGAAGTCTCCTTCTCAGAAAGTGGATTGGTTTCTTCTCGCTATGATCTCCTCAACTGGCTCTTCCTCCCCAATCTATCTTTTGTCCCCATGAAAGTTGGGCAAATAGATTCCACAGCTTCCCCGGGACAAGATTTTATCATTAACTCTGATGCGATCACCTGGGCCACAAAGGTGAGCTGGAAGGAAAAGTTGTAAATTCAGCAAAGGATTCATTCCCTCCAGGGAATGCATAACACCCTTTTAACTGGGAAACTGATCTATTCAGTCAGGGTGTGGAGGGGAATTCAGGGGTTTGATCAAAAACCGGCTTTTGAGTTTAACACATTTGAAATTTGACTTCTGAAAAGTCCAAGATGGGGTAAGATTGGGAAGAACTCCTGCTTGAAACCCAAGACTCCATTAAAGCAGCCAAGAATGACTTCCATGGGCCATTATTCCCGTTCAGTTGGATCCTCACAATTCTTGTTTTGGAAAAGCTGTTGCTCCATGTCACAAGCCTTCCTTTCATTTTGAGGTCCCAGTTCCAATCTCCAGCATCCATTGCTGGGTCAGGATTGCAGTGGCCTGAATACCCCTGGAGCTTATCCCTCTAGTTGGCCCTGATAAACCATTTCACATGAAGACATTCTAAAGATGGAAACAGAAATGTAGAAATAGAGAAGTGAACCATATTTATTACTTAGGCCACCTCAAATATTTCTCTTTTAGAAGGTGCCCTTTGCCAGGTGTGGCATGAAGAGGTGCCCTCCAGGAGAGAGGAAGAGTGTTCCAGAAGGCAAGGAGGTTTGCTGCTACCAGTGTGAATCTTGTCCAGAAGGAACCATTTCTAATCAGACAGGTAGAGTATATATCAAAGGTAGATTGAATATATTCATAGGTTCAGCAGACCCTCTCAATTCATGAATGTAAGCTGTGCTTTGCAACACTTTTCTTGCTCCTCAGCAATTTAATTTTGGGTTGTTTCTTCAAGGCAAAATTAATAGGCTTATTACTAGAATTTCATTGCCTACTTTTACATCCATCAGCCAAACCAGCTACCAATTTTTGGGTGAAAGAATCGGATGTGCGGTTTAAGCTTTTCATTAAAGAGATGCTTTGTCTATCACAACTCTCAATGTCCCAGGAGATTCATAGATCTTTTGGAGACAGAGCAGATCAATCGATCTATGTCTGCTAACCCTTCCCTGCAAAACAGTTTGAATGGCTGGATTTGAAGAATAAAGCAAAGACGTTGAGCCAAAGAACAGAACTGGTTTTCTGGCTAAGTTATTCCCAGCATCATCAATATGGATGGATGATTTGTCTTTGTTGATTCACCATGAAATTCACACTGACTTTTGATTTCAGATGCAGCTCACTGTGACCCCTGCCCAGAAGGCCAAAATCCCAACAAGGGCAAGGACCACTGCATTGCCAAGGTGCTCCACTTCCTTGCTTATCAAGACACCCTGGGATACACTTTAGCATCTCTTACTCTTTGTCTCTCTGTGACCACTTTGGGAGTCCTGGTGATTTTCCTTAAGCATCACAACACACCAATTGTCAAGGCCAACAACCGAGATCTCTCCTATATCCTCCTGGTCTCCCTCTTGCTCTGCTTCCTCTGCTCCTTCTTCTTCATTGGTCAACCCAGGAAGTTCACCTGTCTCTTCCGACAAACTTCCTTTGCCATTCTCTTTTCCCTTGCAGTTTCCTCTGTCTTGGCAAAAACTGTCATGGTGGTTCTGGCTTTCATGGCCACCAAGCCAGGGAACAAGTCAAGGAAGCTCTTAGGAAAGCCACTGACCAACTCCATTGTCTTAGCCTGTCCCCTGGTCCAAGCAGTTCTTTGTGTCACCTGGCTGGCAACCTCTCCTCCATTTCTCAACTTCGATTTTCACTCTTTGGTAGGAGAGATTATCATGGAATGTAATGAAGGCTCAGCTTTAATGTTTTATGCTGTTCTCACATATCTGGGTTTTCTAGCTGTTGTTAGTTTCACAGTAGCCTTTTTGGCTAGGAAACTGCCCGATAGCTTTAATGAAGCCAAGTTCATTACTTTTAGCATGCTGGTCTTTTGCAGTGTTTGGATCTCCTTCCTCCCCACCTACCTGAGCACCAAAGGAAA
>JANHGC010027458.1:0-10577 GCA_027560395.1 Boaedon fuliginosus | reverse complement strand
TTAGTGCATGGTGAATGCCGACATTTACCGGTGTATTTAGCAAATATTTCGGGCATACACCAAGCGACTATGTGTTTCTTGACATTCACCGGTGAAAGCCGACATTCTCCAGATTTCGGTCTTTCACCGTAACAGTTGTTGTATTTGGTGTTTGGTGACATTCACCGGTGAATGTCGACGTTCTCCAATTTTGGTCTTTCACGGTAACATATATATAAAAAAAGAAATTGTGGGTACCCCATTGCTGGAGGCTTTTAAGAAGTTACTTGTCTGGAATGGTATAGGGCCATGATGGCAAACCAATAGTATGCGTGCTGGAAGTGGCACACAGAGCCATCTGTCAGAGCACACCAGCCATTGCCCATTGCTCTTCTGAGTTCTGGCACACACATTCATGACGGCCAGCTGATTTTTGTGTGCGTGGGACTGCCAAAAATTGGAAGAGCAGCTCCCGGACTGGAAGACCAGATGGCCGGCATGCAAACTCAGCTTCCCGGCATGCATATGCGTGCCGGGGAGCTGCTCTTCTGATTCCTGACACTCACCACCGCGCGCACATGCACACTCGCATTTCGGCACTCAGTGCCGAAAAGGTTCGCCAACACTGGCATAGGGTCTAAGCAGAGGGTTAGTTTCTGGAATGGTATAGGGTCTCTTGTTTGAGCAGAGGGTTGGACTAGAAGACCACCAAGGTCCCTTCTAACTCTGTTATTCTTTTCTGTTCAGCAGATAAACCCAAATGATAAAACTGGAAGTAGTAAAGTTTGCCCAATCAGCCAAACCCTACTATTTCAAACTAATCCCTTTTCCAAGTTCTTTTTGCTATTTCTACAATTAAATAAATCGAGCAGTTAAAAGATGGACAAGAAAACAGTTGAGTTTCAACCTGTCTTTTAAACCTTGCACTTTCATGAAAAGGCCTTGAATGAGGCCTACCATTTTCTTTGATGTGACCCACCTTCCTGAGTGGAGATGGTTCCCTCTGGACAAGGAACACAGTCATAGCAGCAAACTGGTTCTCCTTCTCGAGCCCGCTTGACAAATCCAGGACGACAGTTTCCCACACATTGGGACTGAGGCAGAGTCTAAGCAGAAAAACAAGGAATGCAGAAGAAAATATCTTAGGACTCACCATCCATGGAAATTAGAGGTCAAAATGTATATTAGCAAGAGAGTCACTGGCCTTCACTTAGTAAGTGTGAACTTTCTAATTAGTTCCAAATAGTTTGCAGGAGATAGAGCTGCTGACAGATTCTTCATTTAGCTCATCCCTTTAGCTTTTTGAATATCTCACTGATATAAAGGACTTTTCTACTTAATAAAGTTAGGAGGGATGGAATTAAGAAAAGATTTAAGCATTAAATGACAACCAGTGATTTACCTCTCATAGAGATATTAACATTTATTCCTCCATTCTTCATATATCCATGATTTTAAAGTATGATGATATATTCGCATTAAATTATAGAATCAAATTTATTCTGAAAAAATTACTAAAGTTTTATTAGATTTATATATTTAGAAATATATTTATGAAAATATATATAAATATATATGAAATGGTATAAGGTTTCCTGCCAAAGCATGGGGTCGGTCTCAGAAGCTCTCCAAGCTCCAAAGCAAGGGGTTGGTATAGAACAAAAGTCTTCAAACTTGACTGCTTTAAAACTTGTGGACTTCAACTTCCAGAATTCCTCCTTCAGTCATGTTAGCTCAGGAATTCTGGGAGTTGAAGTCCACAAATCTTAAACTTGCCAGGTTTGAAGACCCTTGGTCTAGATTCTAGAAGATTTCCAAGGTCTCTTCCAACTCTGTTATTCTAAATGTACTAAAGCTTTATTTTATTAGATTTATGAAAATATAATAAAGCTGTGATGAAGAAAGAAGCTTATCACTGTGCAAAGATTTCTTCACAACTACATAAAACATTGCAAAACTGCTGAAAGTAGTCTAAAATAGTCTCCCAGTTAAGGTAGGAAAAGGTCCTTACAAATAGAGATGTCAACCTTAAAAGAGACTGTCTTAGTTTATTTGTATGTTTTCTTTAATTTCTATGGGTGTCACCTTAGTTTTAGTGAGACTAAAACCAGATGCCTAGTGTCTAAAGTGTACTTAGATGACAGAGAGGTAAGGTCATGAAAAGATGTCCCAATAAAGGAGAATATTTGTAGCTCAGAGTTGGAATGAGGGATCCTTGGTGCTCTCTGAGTTTGCTTGTTTTCTGGCAGATGTTTCATTATGCAAACTACATAACATCTTCATTGCTGCACAAGGTGGACAGGAGTATGACTCTTCATTAGAAAAAACAATTCTAAGGCCCAGATAGACGTCAGATAGACACCCAAGACATGGTCCTTTCTGTTGAAGCACTACAATTAAGTGACACCAACTGACATGGAAAGACAAACCCACATTTATTACTAGGTAAATTTGTGTTCAGCAAGACTTAATATAGGAAACAATCATGATAAACAATATCATTCAAGGGTTATCAGATAAAATGCCCTCTTACATGCCAAAACCCAAATCTAAGGAACATTTCCTTCCAAATTGCCCCTTGTAACTCCGATATCAAGAGCGTCTTTTCTATGGATTATGTTTCAGCACTCCCGTTCTCTGGGTCAGGGCATCATCTCACGATATGATTTCAGGTGAACTGAATGATTTGGATCTCCTTCTGATGAGCAGATGGATTATCGCTCTATCCCAGGGGATGAAAGGCAACCATCAATAATTCTGGTCACAACATTATGGCCACCATATTACTGACTATGGAGCTTCCTTTCAGTGGACACTGTTTCCAGCCACAACAATCTGAATCCCAAGGCATATTTGCAGGGGTGGGCTGCTGTGGGTTTGCAGGGGTTCAGGAGATCCTCTTGCTAAGAGTCTGCCCAGTTCGGAGAACCCCAAATCCCACTCATGGGGGAACTTGGGAACTGTTGAACAGAATTGCCTTCTCCTTTGCTATTCTGGAATAAGAAACAAGCAGGATGCTGACTAGGCCACTCCCACTGTGGCCACGCCCACCCAGCAACTGGGCAGAGAAACCTTTGCTAAATTTTTTTGCAACCCACCCCTGCATATTTGTCACAGAGACCAAGAAGGTATCTATGCAGTCTTGATTCAGTTTCACTGGATTCAGCCCAAATCTGAACTTCAGAAACTGTTTAATAGAATTGCCTTCTCCTTTGCTATTCTAGAATAAGAAACAAGCAAAGTTGAAAATGTGTCACCCAGCAACTCATGTTGGCCAGTATGGAATCAACTTAAAATGGTGCTCCATTTTTTAATGTGTAAAGGAAACCTTGATCACTAGTACTGATGCCTTCAAAGCAGTTTAAGAAGACTGAAATTTCTATTCCTCATATTCAGTTCTCAGGGAAGGTCAAGCACCTTGGTGAATTGACTTGGCCAACTTGAAATGGGTGCTCAAGCTTTCGAAGATAAGAGAATGGACACCAATATTTCTCCCACCTTGTTGAGCAACTTTAGCAATAACAGAGTATCTTTATTAACTGTAAATCTCTGGCTTTCAAAACTCCCCAGTTGCTCATCGACGGGATCCAACAAGGGAAGAAGCACCCAGCTTATGATGTTCAGATCTGCTGTTATGTCTCCATTTTGGCCCAAGTACAATTTCCAATGGGAAATATTGCAAAACTCATTCTTATCCAGAAAGGGATGGAACTAGAAGAAAAATATCCAGGAATTTTAAAAGAAGAAAATTTTGTTTATTTTTTCAAAAGAAAAAAAAAGCTCAGATAAATTGGTCAATCATATATTGAAAAAAAAAATGACAAAATATAATTGACCAAAATTTTTATTTTATTGTTTTTATTATTTATTATTTTTACAAATAACTCAAGGGTGCTAAGATATCCAACATATTTTCATCTTTCTATTTTCCTTACAAAAACAATCCTGTGTGTTTTGTTAGGTTGAGAGTGAATGACATCCCTCCCCACCCAAACTCTAAGGACAGGACATGACAGGACATAATAGGATTTACACACCATCATTAGAATAGCAAAAGTCACAAGGCTCACTACATTGCACAACCCCCTAAGAGCATCTCAATCACCAACAACCAGAACCCTATAAAAATATATTCACTCACTCAGCCATTTCTTCAATCACCCCAAAAACATGGTGCTGCCACTGAAATTTCTGGAAAACCAAATAAACAGAAACCTTACTTCCTTGTGGCCAGCCTCTATTTTTATTTTCAGTGTTTTTTTTTTGCTCTTGGCTTGCAACTGGACTGGATTTTTCTTCCTAAACTAGAGAAGCATTTACATTGAATTATGTGGAAAGAGAGCTATTTGATACAGAACTTTTCAATCTCAAGCAGTTGCCTTTTCTAACATATATGTTTCTGCAGTTAATAAAATGGATCTTTGTGCTAAAAAAATCTCCCATCCTCACAACTTTATTTCCTGAATGATTAGATTGATCAAGCTGTTGATCCTTTGTGGTACAAGGAGGTTGAGAAAGTTCCCCTCACTATCCCTTGGAGTTTCATGGATTCTGGTAGGGACTACATACCTGCCACGGCTGCACCCTTGGAGCCTCCAAACTCTCTTCATCATGCTTGCTTCTCATTCTGGATCTGCAAGAGTATGCAGCTTTTAAGGTGTACGCCAGAGTCTTAATAACACTGTGCAAATGCAAGTGAACTGGAATAAACTGACTCCTCCTTTCCATCTCAGACTTCAGTATTTCTTTCTGGGTGCATCTTTTCCAGCCTTTCACTGAAAACATATGCTTTGCGAAAGAACAGTGAAAACACTGATCTTCAAATTTCACTAAGTGTTTGTCTTCAAAAATGTCATCTTCAAAGACCTCTGGCCTTTGTTTCTCCTGAAAAGCAAAGCTCCAAATATTATGGACATATTTGTAAAGGTTCTCCTGTCCCAATATCAAACACCCAATAGTTCCCATAATCCAGACTTTCCCTCCGATAGGTCCTGGCACATCTTCATATGTTAAATGTAAAGTAAGAATTCTGTCCCAAACACTAGAATATTCTATGTAGTTTACAAAAACGTTGACTTGTCTCCACTTAGAGATGGCCTCCCTGAGCGGTGCTGTATGTCCAGTGGCTGAGAATCGTTGAGATATAACAACACAAATTCCATTCCTGACAAGCACAGGAGTAAAAGTCCTCATGAAACCCTCTCCTTCCTCTGTGTCTGAAGTAAAGAGCCCAATCAAGGTCCATCTGAAATGGAGGAGCACTTGGACAATTGCTGGATATGCGATCCCTTTTTTGGGGAGGATCCGGTGGAAAAAAGGGAATAGACTTTTATCATGCAGAGCCTCTGAAACAATTGCATCACTGATCTGAAAAAAACAATGAAGAATGCTATGCTATATTTGGGGTCAGATTAAGGCCAAAATACTAGATTTTAATAAATCCAACTTTTTGTTTCTGAACATTTTAGTAAAGCTTATTGTGGTGGCACAGTGATTAGAATGCAGTATTGCAGGCTAACTGTATTCCAGGGGGCGTCAAAGTCAATTTCATTGGAGGGCCACATCAGAGCTGTGGTTGACCTCAAAGGGGAGAGTGTGGACACGGCTGACTAGATGGGTGTGGCCCACTGGATGGGCATGGCCAGGTTGAGGCTACTCACTGGGCATAGTTGACTGGGTGGGCATGGCTGACTGGGTGGCCATGGCCAGCTTGACGCCCCTTGGCAAGCTGCTAGCATGTTTCCTATTTGCACTTGGTAGACTGCCAAAGCCACACTGGGCCGATATTTCCTCTTCACATTGGGTAGACTGGACCAAAGAGATGCAGGTCGGTCCCACACATTTTTCAAGATGGCCCAGTGGGCCGGATCTGACCACATTGTGAGCTCATACTGGCCTGCCCACCTTCTTTTTGACACCCCTGCTCTACCCACAGCCTGGAGTTTGATCCTGACCAGCTCAAGGTTGATTCACCCTTCCATTCTTTGGAGATTGATACAATGTGGACCCAGATTGTTGGGAGCAAGTTGTTGACATGGTAAACTTCCCAGAGAGTGCAGTAAAGTATTATGGAACAATGTATAAGTCAAAGTGTTATTGCTATTCCTATTCCTATTAATTATTTGTTAAATCATATCAAGATACAGGATATAAAGTACAGAACATTAACAAGACTGTACGGAAAAATAAAATAAAATGAAAGAATAAAGAATATAAATCATATTTGCGTTCACTCATATCACTCCCCCAATTCACCACAATCAGACCCACATATGCAGATATCTACTGTGTCATGGCTCAAGCAAAAAACTGCTGTGTGTCCTGTTGTTGTTCTCTGGCCCCATCTAGTGACTGGGGCCAAATACCAATCTCTATGTCAGGTTCCAAGAAATGCTTGGAAGTTGACTCTGCCCTTTAAGGGCCATCTACCCATCAACCCTCATTCCAAAAACAAGTACATCCTGGGAAGCCAAATTCCATTTCCTTTAGCATATGGAGGAAACAGAAGGACCAGGCAGAATCCATCCTCATCTGTGGCACATGTCCATCTTAGGTCAAAAATCCATATCCCATACACACAGAATTCCTGGTAAGGTTTAGATTTATCGGTATTTGTTAATTGTTATGCTCACCAGCAATTCAACTGCTTATTTTATATTTTGGTTCTTATAATATCTATTTCTATTTTGCACCCATTTGTACCCATCCTGTTTCTGTAATAAAGCATCCAGATCTATGCACACAGTCTGTTTTATTGGGAGATAGGTGGGTTTAGCTGCATGTCAAAGTTGTAAACAGAGTAACATGTAGCGAGGACAGAACCAATGGAACTGTTTGGTTCAAATACATGCCTCTAACAGAATAACAGAATAGAAAGTTGGAAGGGACCTCACAATACACTAAGGCAGAAGCTTGCCTACCTCAAAGGATAAAACACCCAGACACAAACTGAGCAATGTGGTATATGCAGTACAAGGCAGTGAGTCATGTGCAAATCTGTACATTGGGGAAACCAAACAACCACTTCATAAACCCATGGCACAAAATAGCAGAACAAATCCAACAGGACCACATTCAGCAGTCCGTCTGCATTTAAAAGACACTCTTTTGAAAACAACAAAGCAGGGATGGGTTTCTACCGCTTCGGCCTGATTTGGCCGAACCGTTTGTTAAGGTCAGGCCAGTTCTAGTGAACCGGTTCGGTCGGTTTTTATATATATATAAAATTTTGGGCCCTCCCGCATGCACGCATGCTATAGCTACCTTTATTCGCTCTGTTTGCAGCCCAGCTGATCAGCGCGGCAACACGGCTCAGCTGTTTTTCCACCTAGGGGCTTCTGCAGAATGTTTTCTAAAGAAACAAACTTCTTGCAGAAGCCCCTACGTGGAAAAACAGCTGAGGCACACTGCTTGCGCCAATCAGCTGTGCTGCAAACAGAGCGGGTAGGCAGGTGGAAGGCCCCACCCACCCAATTTATTTATTTTTTTACAAAAACCGACCGAACCAGTTGTTACACCGGTTGAAACCCACCCCTGCAATAAAGTCCACCTGTAAGATACTCATTGCAATTCTTTTCAGGAATCACATAATTGTTCATCCTGGAAAATATTATTTCGGTTAAGAGTTTGTATAAAACTACCCCTCAAAGCTTCACAATCCTTTCTTACTGAAGACCTTTTTGACTGAATACAGAGTCTCCCCTCATCTTCACAAGGGCACAATGGAAGCCCAGAAAGCAGTGGGGACGGTGGCATAGGAGGGTATGACTGCTTTTCCCCCCCTTCCACATGGACTATCCCAATCCACAACTACGATGCCTATAAAGGCCATGGTGAAAAACAACTCTTGGATTTGATAGACAAAATAAAGGTAGAGGTCATGTCCAATTTTACGAGGTGGTGCTCGTCTCTCTTTCCTAGCTGAGGGAGCCAGAGTTGTCCGAAAAGGTTGCCATGGTCAAGTGATCAGCATTACTATAAGTCAAGAAACACAGAACACTGTTACCTTCCCACTGAAGTGTTATCATTTTATCTGTTTGTGTTTGCATGCTTTTGAACTGCTAGGTTGGCAGGAGCTGAGGCAACGATGGAAGCTCACCCCATCACATCGTGCTTGGTTCTTCAACTTCCAATCTTCCAATTGACAAGCCCAGCATCTTATCCACTAGGCTACTGCACCCCTTACAGACAAAATATGGTTGGATTTATGGCTCATACACTGCAACTCCACTCATTTTACCAGATAGAGAAACACACACACAAACCTGTGGGATTTTGTAGGCAGCTACTACTGTTGACATCTGGATGGAGATGTCCCTCTTAGCTCCATCAACAAGAGCTAAAAGGTTTTCCTTCCTTCCACAGCTGTAGTTGGGCACATTGGCTTCTCCAGTAGCGAGTATGTCCATGAGGGCTTCTGAAGTGCCGAGAGCATTGACATAGTTGTCATGGATATTGTAGCCTAGTGTGAGATTGTGCAGAAGTTGGGGGTTCTTGTTGATCATTTGAATGGCGAAAATCATGATTCGCAGTTTAAAATAATTTATCATACTGTGAAAAAAATGTTCATGTTGTTATCATCATTAACAAAAACAACAGCTTTTGTTCAATTTAATCATGTTTGACCCCACAAGGCAATACAGATCAAAAGCAGGAGGCAAATGTTAGCCAGACATGATCATATAATTTTTATTAACATTAAGAAGATGGGATGGAGATATTCCTCCACCACAGTTAAGAATCACAAATAAACCATTATTTGTAGCAGTCCTAATTTTTATTTCCCCAGTAACCTGCACTTAAAACCATTCAATCATTAAAGTACAATCAATATAAAATGAAGAGGTTGTTTCATTAGTCAGCCAGAAAGCCACTGTAGAAAGTCTAGAGAAAAGAAGGACTGGGGGGAACATGATAGCAGTCTTCCCGTATTTGAGAGGATGCCCCAAAGAGGAGGGGGTCAATTTATTTTCCAAAACACCAGAACGCAAGACAGGAAACAATGGATGGAAACTAATCAAGGAGAGAAGGAACCTGGAGTTAAGGACAAAAACCTATGCAACACCTTGCCTTAAGAAGTTGTGGGTGCTTCATTATTGGAGGTTTTTAAGAAGAAACTGGGCAGTCACTTTCCTGAAATAGTATAAGCTCTCTTGCTTGAGAGTAGAATAGAAGACCTCCAAGGTCACTTCCAGCTCTCTTCTTATTGATCTATATGTCTAAGGATCAGAAATTAGATATTAATGAGTAGTTATTTAAATATGGATAAGGGCTGAGCAGAAGCAACTATAACCCTTTCAATCATTACATTTTACCAACCTCAGAATTCAAGTGTTGAGCTCAGTATTGGATGGGAATGGATAAATAATCTGGACCTGTTTCAGGACTGTTTTATTTGTCTCATATTGGTATATGAGTCTATTGCACAAAAGAGGAAAGCCATAGAAATCAAAACAATTCAAGACATTAGACAGCTCCTGCAACATGGGAATACATGAAATAAAAAGAAAGTAAGAGGGTTAGAACTGCAAGTGGAGGGAATGCAACTCCATTACATTGAAGAACTTACGAATGAGACTGACTAGCAGGAGCCATGTTGAAAGGCAACATTCCAAGTGATATTCTTGTCATAGAGGTGACTATACCAACGAGATGGTCTCCTGGCATATAATAGTTCCATGGTTTTCTTCCATCCTGGATCTCAAAATTCAGTGGGCACTTCATTCTAAGCTTCACAGAGACTCCCTGAGACAGCAACACCACCAGAAGCAGAAAATCCATACTTTATAGAGCCAAATCAATCCCCTTTCTGTTTCTAACGAAAAGAGACAAGAAGGATTAGAAGAATTTAAAACATCCTCACTGTCCTCATTCAGACAGGCAAACCAATCTTCACCTGTAAAGGAGAGAAAGATACAGGACAGAAAGTCTGAAGCACAATCTGTGGCTGTCCCAAAACCTGTGCCTTACAGTGTGACCTGAGGCATTTATCCTTTTTTGATACGAGATCATTTCACATTGCTTCAGTCAGATGTTTACATCAAAGAGAGTCAATTGAGTAGCAGCAGATGACGTGTGAAAATCCAAGATGATGATAATTACAGTGAGAGACAACTTCTCCTCTGAGGATTCTGAAGACTCCATGTGCAGGGGGTCAGCTGGAGAAGAGCATGTAAGCAAAAAGTCACAAATATATCCCTGGGGGTGTTGTGGTCCTTCCTGTCAGGACAGGACCAGAAAATGATGCTAGAGGAAAATAGTTAATCATCAAGGGAATTGACTTCTGCTGTCCTTCCCCATGGTGCTTTGTCTCAAGCAATTGTTGTGGAAGGTCACCCAGAGTTACAGAGTTTGATTAAACTCTACATTGATAGTATAACTCTAGTCTTTCCAGTCTTCTAATGCAAAAGATTGAATGAGCTTTGGTGGTGCAGTGGTTAAATGCAGCATTGCAGCCTTTCTCTGCTGACCTGTTCAGCAGGTTGTCAGATCGAATCCCACCAGGCTCAAGGTAGACTCAGCCTTCCATCCTTCTAAAGGTTGGTAAAATGAGGACCCAGATTGTTTGGGGGCAATAGGCTGACTCTGTAACTGCTTGG
>JANHGC010027367.1:0-10584 GCA_027560395.1 Boaedon fuliginosus | reverse complement strand
TGGGTGGGAATGACGTTGAGTTGGCCATGCCCACCCAGTTTTGTGGCTCCTGGTGTTTCCTTTTCTGTGGGAAATGGCTATTTGAGTGTTTAAGGTTGTAAATCCCTGGGTTACGAGAAAGAAGTTGCCAATGGTTCCACTGTTTTAGCACATATTATATCCTTCTGTCCTTATACTGACCATACCAATGATCCCCTCATCATCTTCCTTTCCCCATCAGCTGTGCCTCAAAGCATTATTTGATCCAGGCATTTCAGCAGTAAATAGTCAGAATGAATAATTGGAGAATATATAATAGGCATAAAAAAGATTTCAAATCCAGATAAAACTATGATCTCATTAATTTGAGGTGGGTGGCCAAATTAATTTAAATAATAAATAAACATTGGTAGTCCTCACCAACTGCAACTGGAAAAGGCAACTTACTTGCAAAACAATAAAGCAAAATGTCACATCACTATATCTACTTATGACTCTGAACCATTCTGACTCTGGTTGTGAAGTGCAATGTGACATGACCATAACTTGTGATTTCCTGCTGGTTTTCCCATTAATTTCACTTGTCAGAAACCAGCTGTGAAAGTTGCATGTGATGATTATCTGATATATATAGTGGTTTGGATTGGTGGTTGAGATGGTGATTGGTCAAACCCGAAGCCAAACAGCAGCAACATCACTAGCCAATCTGAACAATACCATACCACTGACCAATCCAAACACGACTAATCACCATCCCAAACCACGAACCAATCCAAAAACAACCAATCACCATCCCAACCACCAATCCAAACAAACGCCCAATCAGGACACACCACTACCGGCCTTTAAGAAAAGAAGACAGCTACGATCACGCATTGCTCCCAGAACCATGGAGCCGAAAGCACCAGCCTGAAGATGATGAGTGTGACCTTGTTGAAATGTTGTTGTGGTGTGGTGAAATTCAAATTGGCCAATGAAGTTGCTGCTGTTTGGCTTCGGGTCTTAGATCGTGCCCCATCCTCATTGTGGGTGTGAGTTTGTTTCGTGGGTAGGTCAGTGTCGTGTGTTGTTTGTGGATGTCTTGGTTTGTTGTTGGTTTTCTTAGTCTGGATTCGTCTGTCTGTGAGCGCAGGTTGGTACCAGATGGCTGGTAGGTGGGAGGTGTCATCTCGTTTATTCATGCTGTGCCCCCATAAATAAATAAAAAGTGTGCCTGAATTTCATCATGCCTACTGGATTTTTAGGACAAATAATCAGGTATCATTTTGCCCCAAGTAACACCGCCCCCCCCACCCCCCACCCCGAAAAAAACAATGTGCCTGAGACATACCTTTCAAGAAATTACTGGCAAATTCTCTGATAGATTTGGTATCTGCCAAGTCTAATTTTTTTGCTGTAACCTCTTGGTTTCCCGTCTTCATCCGGATTTCATTGGCTGCCTTTTCTGCTTTTCCCATATCTCTGCAAGCAAGAATGACTTTGGCACCTGCAACCGTTAAAATACTAAAAGTAGCATAAGAAATTACATGCAAAGAGGGTTATTGGCCAATTTTCCAGAAACAAAATTAATGCAAAAAATAAAAATAGCAATACACATAAGTCTTGAAGAATATGACTTTATGGGGGGAAAAGCGAGTGATGGTGAAATAATAATAATTTTAAAAAAACCTTGGGACTTTCCCTGATAGGCTGAAACCAAGATATAATTCAAAACAGTTGTTATAACTTGTGGAAAGACATAAATATTGGTTAAATGGAAAAATTTACCAAAAATCTTGGTTAGGAGCTGCCAAAAAGCCAATGTAGTTGTGGGCTATATCAACAGAGGGATAACATCAAGATTGTGAGAGTGGAGTGGAGTGGAGTGGAGTCGAGTGGAGTAAATAGAACAGAACAAAATATTCTTTATTAGCCAAGTGTGATTGGACACACAAAGAATTTGTCTCCAATGCTGCTTTATATTTGCGCCTGTGAAACCATACTTGGAATACTGTGTGAAATAGCTATAATACAAAAACAGTGTTGAGACCCTAGAAAGTCTGCAGAGAAGAGCAACAAAGATCATAAAAGATCTGGAGGCTAAATTATATAATGAAAGACTGAGGTAGTAAGGTACGTCTAGCCTACTGAAGAGAAGGATTAGGTTACCTGATTAGGTAACTTCCTTTGGTTGAAGGGTACCACAGAGAAGATGAGATTGATTTATTCTCCAAAGCACTACAGAGCAGGACAAGTAGTAACAGGTGGAAGCTTGTTAAAGCAAGATCCGATCTAGAAGTAAGGAGAAATGTTCTGACTGTGAGAACAATTAATCAATGGAGTAGCTTGATTCCCAGAATTGTGGGTGTTCCATCACTGAAGATTTCCAAAAATAGACTGGACAACCATTTGACCAAAATGGTATAAGGTCTCCTGTCTGGAGCAGGACTAGAAGACCGCCAAGGTCCCTTCCAGCCCAATGATTCTGTGTTGTAATACCAAAAAATTAATCATTCAAGATGAACTTCCTATTCCAAATTATAATCTCGGAGAAATGCTTGCCAGACTGGCAAACAACAATCAATAGATTTACATGAATTCAGAAAAATAAGAGTAATACTCAAGATTTTTCAAGGCTCAAAACAAAGAGGTCTGCATTTCCTAACTTTAAATTATATTATTGAGCAAGCTATTTAAGAAAATTCCCATGCAGCAAATTACCAGTTATAAAAGAATCTGGCTTGGTCAATGGTCTTCATAGGTATGTATGGCACAAAGAAACGAGAATATAATTTAAAAGGTATATTATAAGCAAAGCTTATTAAAAACATTGAATCTTCTAAAAAACAACGATAAATCCAGCAATCTCCATTAGTGTCACCACCAAATACCTTTTACTTCAAGGTCACCTACAGTAATGTGAATTCAATCAGATATGCCAATCTAGGATCAGAAATCAAACTAAAGACACAGCAAGAACAGCTCAATGAAGTTAGGAATTTATTGTAGTTGATGTATTTACAAACTGCTAGAGCAATAAAAGTTAGGGGCAATCCTCAACTTACATTCATTCGTAAAGCATCCATTCAAAGTTATGGCCGCATTGAAAAGAGTGGACTTACAACCATTCCCTGAATTTTCATCTTTCACAGCATCTCTATGGTCATATGACCACCATTTGTAACCTTCCTTTGCCTTCCTACAAGGCAATGGGGAAGCTGGCAGAGAAGATCACAACACATTCACTTCCATCTGCTGCATCCTACTCGTCTGCACGCAGCCTCCCTCAAGTCACACGCAGCCTGCACTAGGCTTCCCAAAAGCTTCTCTGGCCTTCTCCAACTCTTGTGTAACCTGTGCTCAGTTCCCCAAGCTCTTCCTAAACTCACACACACCCTGTACTCGACTGAAGAAGCTTCTTGATGAAAAGCGAAATGTCTTCAAAGACCAGAACATCCAGTTGCCTCTTGAAAAAGAATCTTTGAGACAACCATGACCTGGGTGACTGAGAATGTCCATAGACATCTTGTACTCAGTTTTTCAAAATCTCAACAGGTCTCCCTCATGCCAGGTCTCCTGCCCCCTCCCCACTAAGCTCCTTACCACTTCTTACTTAACGACCCATGTATCTTGAGATTATAACTGCAACTGGAATTCTGGGATTGTTGGTGCTAAGTGATGTGGTTGTAACATTGCTTAGTGATAGCAGTCCCAATCCCAATTACCATTGCAACTCAAGGACTACAAGTAATCTCAAGAAAAAAGGAGGGACCCTGAGAAAGAAGACAATTTGGAAATATTAGGGTGGTTATGTAAAGTGTTTCTGAATATAACAGAGATGGAACAAGTTAAAAATTGAATGATAAAGTTGATGCAAATTTTCAAGATGCAAATAGAATAATGGAAAAGATATTGGGAAAAACCCAATAAATTTATGATTACCAAGATACATAAATCATATAACAGTGGAAATCCCACAACAAGAGAAACATCTTATGGCACATGATGGTTATAAAAAAAATCACAAAAGTATTGGAACAAACATATTAAAACATTCACAAAGTTTTAAATGTAAACTCTGAACTTAAAACCACAAGATACTAATGAAAAATAAAAGATGAAATGACTTAAACGGTTTACAAAAATAAGTTTAACAGGCAAAGTTGTGTAATGGTTGTGTAATATTGTGTAATGGTTCAGTTGGAAAAATAAATAGAAGATATGGGAGGGAGATGTTACCCAGAGATTTTAAAATAATATTTTATATGTTTTATTAGTAATTGTCTTCTACTTTGCTTTTTGTATCTTTATTCTATATGAAATTTGTTTAAATAACCTGTCAAGGTTTATGGAATTTTCTATTTATGGCCAGCCAGAAATGGTCTGCCCAGCACCATGAGGCAGAGTGAGCTCCGTCATTCGCTCCCTGGCTCCTGCCCACACCCAGCAGTTAGAAAGTATGCAATATTGCGAGTACATAAATGGGTACCATTTCTGTTGGAAAAATCAAGCTGCCTTTGTGTTTGCCGAGAGCGGAAGCTGGGGCTGGACATGGCCAGACGCAAGGAAATGCAGCACGAAGCAAAGTGAAGCGAGACCAGTGGAGGAACCTGGAAGAACTACCACCCCTAGTGCTGCTAATCAGCTGGTGTAAATTAGTTTGTCCCTTGCAGTGCACCAAGAATAGGCACAAAAGTGCCCAACAGAATGAACTAGCAATCTAGGATGTCGGGATTGCATTGTGTCTAGCATGTGTATATTTCCCTGGCATTGTATGCCACATGCTTCACACATACATACCTAAATATTACACGCAGCCTTCTGGTATCAGATGTGGAAATGCTGAGATCTCCAAACAAACAAAGATTTCTTCTTGTGTACAGACAAATATAATTCCAGATAAATACAATCCCCATCCCAAGTTCCCTATTTGAATATAGAGCTTTTGATGCATTCCTTGGGAAGCACGGTATAGCTATAACACACACAAAATAAAGCCTAAGAAGAAAAGCAAAAACACAACTACTTCCATTTACCCCATCTTCATGATTGGAGATTAGCACTTATCTATCTAGCTCAAGTTACAGTACCAATTGTAAATGGTAAACTAGGTCAGAATTACAGATGGTCCTCGGTTAATAACCACTCATTCAATGATCACTGAAACTTGCAGTGGTGCTGAAGGAGCTCCAGCCATCGCAGCATCCCATAGTCATGAGGTCACTATTTGTGACCTTCTTTACTGGCATCCTACAAGCAAAATCAATGGGGAAACCAGCAGGAGGTCACAAATGGCAACCACAACCCATCCTTGTTTAATGACAGTGTGGAATTTAATTCCACTGGAAATACCCAAACTGCTGCCACTAAGCAACGCAGTGACATGACATCATGTTTTACAACTGCGTTCCTGAGAGACAGAAATTCGAGTCTCAGTAGCTGTTCTTAACCAAGAACTACCTGCAGTGAATTTCTGCAGTTCACTTGATGTCAAAATCACCATCAGGACATTAATTGGAAGAAGTCTATTTCAAAAAAGGAGACACTATAGTGGACTTACGGTATGTTCATATATGTTTACCCAAGTCTGCTACAAAGGTTAGCGGTCCTTCTGTGCCTCAGTATATTGTGCAAGCTCAGCCTGTTTGCTTCAGTTCATAATATAATGTACTGAGTGAACAAAAAAGTGGCTTAATTCTATCATGAGGTAAAGCATATTCTTGTATGCTAACAATAGGTATTGTGACACGAACTGGAATTGGAGAGTCTGCACATTTTGAGAAATCTCAACAAAAACCTTGATAAGCTAATCAGTGTAATAGTTGACCTTGGCTGCTAGAGACAGGAAGACTCAGCCTTGATTGCAGGCATGAAGGTTGACTTGTGTTGGATAAGAATTTGCAGTGGCAGGATTACTGCCACTTTATATTACAATGTATTTAAAAATCTGAATCTCCTAGAACCGTATTTCATTCTACTGATGATGAAGTTTCATTCTGCTGTGAAAGGCAAAGTTTCCTGCCCATCTTGAATTCCTTTTATTACAATTTCTACTTTTCTGGGGGCTACAAGGGATAAGCACATATGAATAACTTGCCTCGTCTTGCAAGATCTTGCGCCGTTTCCTTCCCAATACCAGTGTTGGCTCCCGTGATCACGACAACTTTCCCATTTAGTTGTGCTGCAGACTTGCACATCCCTCCTCCAAAATACTTCCTATAAAATATAATAAATCAATTGAATGGCTGAGGTTTTAAAATTCAGTCCCTTGTTGAAGTATTCCCAATGCAATGCAATGCAATTTGTCATAGAAATCCAAATTAGCTTCTGGTGCATTCAAAACACATACAAACACACACACACACTCACGGGGGCGGGGACACTGCACATACTACAGGGAAAAGCCCAATTCACCAAAAACCGAAGCGCGCTAATTTAGAACATCGGTATTATATAGTTAAAATTTAAATATTTTTTAAATGCCAGTAGTTTTTTTTTTTCTTTTTGAAGTTGGACTGGCGAGAGTTTTCCAGGCCACAAGAGGTAGTCAAATCAATCCCACTACAAACCTGACGTACGGCACGAGCACAAATACCGAAAGAGGGACCAAGAGCAAGAGCGGCAACACGAACCCCAGGAATCCCAGCATCGTCGCCCCTCGCTTCACTTCTTGTGGGAGAATCGCTCGGTCAAAAGGAAGGCGCGGCCTCCCGAACAGAGCCCAGGCTGATAAAGGCGCGACTTCTGAGGTCCCCTCGGAGGGGCGGCGCTGCGCGCTCTGAACAGGCGGCGAAGCAGCCTGAATTTCCGGTGAAATGGCACCAGCCGCTGCAGGTTGCGGGGCTGGATGGGATGCTCCTTTCCACCCCCACCCCGCTTCCAATACGGACCGTTTTCACTGGAGAAACCTCTCATTATCTGAATGTGAGAATGTGCCACCCGCGTTTCGATTTGGGCAGAAGCCGGCTTCCCTTACCTCTTAGCGTTGCGTGAGAAGGTTTAAGTTTGGAGTGTAAGAGCCCGTGTGGTCCACGAGCCGATCACAAATTGAAGGTGTGATGCAAAAGACCAGAGCTTTCGGGTTTCGAGGATATGTAGCCTCTTTCTTTCTATTGGGGGGCGCGGTGCGGGGGGAGTAAGTGCTATTCGCTTCGTGAACTGTGAAATACAACAGCATCTTTATGTGTCTTCCAAGTCATAACAAGGATTGTATTCACAGTACTTTCTAGACCAGCTGTGTGTTTTGTTTTCCTTCACGCTACGCATAACTTTCGGTTGATGGGATTAGAGAATTGGTTTGCAAAATAATCCGGAGTATCCATGGAAGGAGCGGGCAAGAGATACCAAAGAAAGTCAAGATGGCTGCTGTGACCAAGTAATCAAAGCCCTGCCTCTTTTTAATATGAATTCCTGATGTAATGCGTTTTTTAAAAAGGCATCTACAGTCCCCACTCCACCTTGTGCTTTGAAAGGAGTCTCTAGATTAGGGATCCTAGCTTGCACATGATACCATGAGCACAATTTTGGTAAAATGGGACTTTGGTTGTGCATGTGTCATACAGGTCAAAACAGGTTACAATACAGGTCAATACAGGTTAATATTTCAGGGAATGCAACAAGGTATGTGTATGACCAAGGCTGAAACCTAGTCTACACCATATTTAATTTACTAAAAGAGTTATGCAAAAGTGTCAACTGGCCTACATTGTGATGGGTGACAGAAGTCAATGTCTATGTACTGTATCTCATCTCCTGACCAGGAGATGGAAAGTATGAAGAAAGATGATAAAGTGAAAGAGAATCTGGCATGAAAAATGCATATCAGAGTATGATTGCTTTCCAAAATGAGGATGAGAAAAGATAATGTAAAATGTGTATAGAGAGAAAAAAGTAATTGCAGGGAATGTAATCAACAAGGACAAGGAACAGATAAGATTGAAAGAAACAAAGAAAGTGCATAACAACTTTAATGAAAATAAATTATGGGAAATGCGTGAAGAGAATGCTCACATACAAGATCTTTCTCCTTTTCTGGATATATCATACAGGTAGTCCTTAATGTATGACCATTCATTAATGACCATTTAAAGTTATGATGACACTGAAAAAGGTAACTTATGCCTGGTTCTCACAACCGCTTCAGTCATATAATCAAAATTCAGGCACTTGCCAAGTGGCATGTATTAATGACAATTCCAGTGTCCAAGGGTCAGGGGATCACCATTTATGACCTTCCCAGAAAACTTCCAATGACAGATCAGTAGAAGAAGCCAAATTCACCTAACAGAGGCAAAAAAAGATGTTTAAATCTGGCACGACTCGATGACCGCATCACTTAGTTCTGAAGTTCTGGTTCCAATTCTGGAAGCCTGGCATTCAGCAAATTTGATTTATGTTGAAAACATGTCTGTTCACTTTGCTTGGCAAAATATGGCTAGGACAAAATGTGTCCAAGATAGATGGGCAGTTAAAAAAATATGAAGTATAAATTAAAAATAAATAAATCTGGTTTATAGATTATTTTTTTTCTAGAGATTTGTTTAGAAACAAGTCCTTGTGATTTTTAAAGAAGTTTATGCACTTGAGATGAAACAAACCTAAATATATTGTCTGAAGTGTGCCTTTTCTGCCATGGCCCCCACCCTCTAGACCGGTATCCCTGCCACAAGGTACAGGTTGTACCTTCCCTCCTGGGGTTCTAAAAAGTCCTTTAAAATCAGGTTTTGCTTGAGCTGCTCTGCTTGTTTTTTATGGTTGTTTTTAGTCTGGTTTGTCTTGTTTCATGTTGTGTTTAAAATGATTTAATTATTAACTGTATTTTGTAAGCCACCCAGAGTTCCTTGTAGTTGGTGGTTGCATTAAATCTAATAAATGATAATAATCACATAATAGTATGTTGACAACATAAATTAAATAAGCACTTTAAATAACAGGATGTTACTGGCAGTACCAATAGCTGAATCCTGAAAAATCTGAAAGAAAAGGTTCATAAATCTCTGCTTACACACTAGCAAAGATAAAGGAAGAGTGTACCTGATTCTGTCTATATCTATAAAAGAGAAGTGTGGCGGGTGGTGTGTGTGTGTGTGTGTCCCCTCAATAGGCTTTTCCATGCCAGCACCAATCTGGCCCTAATTTGGCACACGGATACCTTACCCTCTGGTGACAAACACTCTCTGGGTCACAAATGGGGTTTTGGCTTCTTTCCCCCCAAAGTTTTGGGCCAAAGTGGACCTCCCACTCCCCGCGACATTTCACTGCCAAGCTGCTCTATTTAGGCCTGCAGCTCTCCAGCCAATAAAGGTAAGGTATGCAATTCAGCCAAATAATGCTGAGCGCTCCCCGTTGTCATTTAACTGACAAATTCTACTGCTTTAGCAGGCAGGGAGGGACCAAGGAAGAAAGGAAGGCTAGAAGGGATGCTGCCACAGAGCTGCTGTACAGGCAGTCCTCGACTTATAGCCACCATTAAGCCCAATATTTCTGTGGCTCAGCCAAACATTGGTTCAGTGAATTTTGAACCCGTTTGATGACCCTTTCTCACCACGGTCGTTAAGCAAATCGGTGCCATTGTTAAGTTAGGGACACGGTTGAATCTGGCGTGCCCCGTTGACTTTGCTGGTCAGAAGGTCGTGAAAGCAGATCATGGGACACGGCGCCTGTCATAAATACGGATCGGATCAATTTTGATCACGTGGCCATGCGGATCCTACAACAGAGCTGCTGTACAGGCAGTCCTCAACTTAGGACCACTGTTGAGCCCAACATTTCTGTGGCTAAGCGAGGAGTTGTTAAGTTTTGCCCCATTTTACGACTTTCCTTGCCACGGTCATTAAAGCAAATCCCTGATGTTGTGAAGTTAGTTACCACAAAGTCCTAAGCGCAATTGAGCCCAACATTTCTGTGGGTCAGCCAAAGATTTGTTCAGTTAATTTTGAATCCATTTGATGACCCTTGTTAAGTGAGTCAGTGCCATTGTTAGCTGCAAAAGAGCTTCTGTATAGGCAGTCCTCAACTTACGATCACCATCGAGCCCAACATTTCCGTGTCTAAGCGAGGAGTTGTTCAGTTTTGCCCCCGTTTTATGACCTTCCTTGCCACGGTCATTAAAGCGAATCTCTGCTGCTGTGAAGTTAGTTACCATGAAATCCTCGGTTTACAAGCCTAATTGAGCCTAACATTTCTGTGTCTCAGCCAAACACTTGTTCGGTGAATTTTGAACCCGTTTGACAACCCATTCCCGCCACAGTCGTTAAGTGAGTCGGTGCCATTGTTAAGTTAGGAACATGGCTGTGAAGTGAATCTGCCTTCCTCCATTGACTTTCTGGTCAGAAGGTCATGAAAGTGGAACACGGGACACAGCGCCCGTCCTAAATATGGGATCAATTTCGATCACGTGGCCATGGGGATGTTGCAGCAGAGCTGCTGTACAGGTAGTCCTCGACTTATGAGCACTGTTGAGCCCAAAATTTCCGTGGATAAGCAAGAAGTTGTTAAGTTTTGCCCCCGTTTTACACACTCTGCCTACTCACTTCCATACCTAACATTCCACATGAGGAGAGGGGGAAAAGGGTGATGAAGAGCAGGAGGCGAAGGAGGGGGCAAGAAGGGGAGGGGGAGGGGGAG
>JANHGC010027343.1:0-10585 GCA_027560395.1 Boaedon fuliginosus | reverse complement strand
TGTAGATGGATGTGTTTTATTTTAATACTGTATTTTTATTGTTGTTAGCCGCCTCAAGTTCCCCTTGACCGGGGAAACGAGGCGGGGTATAAATCTAAATAAATAGATAAATAAATAAATTTACTAATACTAGTAATATTATCTGACTAGATAACACAAAAAAAAATTTAATGAATAGAGATATAGTGAAAACAAATGAAATTTAAAAAATAATTTCATTATTCATTTATTACTTTATGGGACCCAGGTACATTTCTTTATTTTTTTTTTCTATGAATTTTTATTGATTGATTGATAGTCTTCCTATGTTTTTAGAATTGCACATTCATTTATGGTAAATAGAAAAGAATAACAGAGGTTGAAGGGACCTTGGAGGTCTTCTAGTCCAACCCCCTGCTTAGGAAGGAAATCGCACATCACTTCAGAAAAATGGTTATTTATATTGTATATATTATTATGCTGTTATTTTTATCCATACTATGCTAGATTTTATGTTGATTTATTTAAAAAATCATTGTTAAGCACAATAAGAATAAACATTTAGATTAAAATCTACAATTGTTACATGGTTGACTGAGTTGTATACTATCCATTATTGCTCAAAGATGGAATTAAAATCCATAGTGAAAAGTAAAGACTGCATGGCACAATAAAAATGCAAGATTCCTTAGCAACTTTTCTTGTGTAATTTTTCAGCAGCAAATAAATTTAACAAAAAACAAAAGAACAAATATTTTAAGCTGATATCAGTTAGAATGGTCAAATGTCCAAAAGTAAAATAGTTGGGACTAAGAATTGGCTGCTAAAGAATGGAAAGAAATCGTGGCATTTAAAATTAATTGTGATGGAGGGGAAATTGGTGATTTAACCAGAAAAAGGAATAAATTATTTAATAAGCTAGTTTTATATATGCAAGTTTGCTTATTATGCTAATTTTGAGACTACAGTTTTTAACAACTACACAGCAGGTAGTTCAATCATGCTCCCCTTTATATGGGGAATTTAGTGCATATATATGTGAGTGCTTTGGTTGCTTCAGATTTAAAATATGTAAGAGATGGCATGAGTTTTTTAGTTTTTCTTTCCACATACTTGCTTTTATTTGGTTGTTTTTAATGGATAAAGAAAATAGATAAAAATAAATGCACAGTTTCACAATGTAATGGGAGAAAATATGTGAAGGTACAGAAAGGTATTAAAGGAATGCTCCAAATCTATTGGAGTCTTGAAAAGACTTTGATAGAATCGAAATCAAGTATGAGAAAGTAGAAATAGTTAAAGTAAGCATAAGACTATACATTAGTAGGCAGGCTGATCTTCTTCAGTGTACTTTCATAAATATAAATCCTGAATTACAACAATAATTAGCTTTCCAAATACACTAGAAGGGAACTCTAGAAAAACAATATTGAAATCCTTATTTGTGCTTTTAAAAAGATCTCAGAAAAGAAGATATAAATAGAAAATTTAGATCTTAGTGATTGGATACCGAAGCTTATGATATATAATATTATATATTAATAGAGTTGGAAGGGACCTTCTAGGTCATCAGGTCCAAGCATGAGATGGTTTTAACCGCTCTCAGGAATTGAACCCCCAAGCTACCAATTTTAGTGGCATGCAAGCCCAGCATCTTACCACATGAGCCCCCATCTTGTTTTAACCTCATTAAGGGACATATGTAAACTCATTAGTGGATTTTGCAACTTCAAAATATTTAGGATATTGTTTGATATTTTCTGAATCCATCCCCCTGCCTCCCTGGCCTGGTAATAATTTGTGGTATTTTACTTGGGTTCTAATTAAGCAGAAAGCAGAAAATAAAATAGACAAAATATTATTTATCTACAGTGCTATATATCTGAAAAATAAAAATATGTGGGAATTATATACAACTAATTTAATTAACTCAACTAATTTTGTTTAAATGTAATCAAAATTAAAAAGGAAGTTACCATGCTGCAAAATAAAGCATTAGCTTAGGACTTTAGATTATTGTTTTTATAAATTTACAATGGGTCTCATGGGCAATAGGCCCTTTAAAAAAGAAATGGCTACCGCATTATTTATTACTTTGTATCTGCTTATCCCCACAAAAGATGGAAAAATAGATAGATAGGCAGATAACAGGTATCTTATAAGAGTGGAGAATGTGATACCAAGCAAGCTACCAATTTTTTTTTCTTTTGAATTAGTGTTTTGTGACTGGCCATTATCAATTGGACAATTATTTCATTGATAGGGTTTGATCATTCACACATAAAACATGGAAGTGGCGTTAAGATAGGAATAAAATAATAAAATAAGCATATGATCATCTTCATTTCACCAAGATACATTGAACCATTTGGGAAGTTTTAGTCATTAGAAGAGAATTTAATTTTTCTCTTTTATTTAATTATAAGAAGGCATGTTTCAAATGATTAAAAAAAACATATTAACACTATAATAATTCCCCAGAAATGGAGTGAATTCCCTTTCACTGGTATATTCATGTCATTTGTTGGAAATATTTTACATTTTATTTGTGCACTGACCTATAATATAATTTAAGGTTTTAAATAGAAGGGTTTTGCCTCTAAATGTTTGCAATTACAGTGTAAACCATGTGTCTATCATGACACTAGCATGAAATACCCTTATTACCTTTCAGAATTATACAATATGACTAGGTTGAATTGGATTGAATTGAAGGAATAGCTTTGTGAAATAATGCTACTTTTAGCCATTGTGCTGTAGAACTGCATTGTCTATGTATCTCTCAAAGTAAAATCAACTACTCAACAGGTTGCACAAAATTATATTACAAAAGCATCCAAATATTTGATTCAACTATCATGAATTCTTTATTGTTTAAAAAGAAATGTTCTAGAAGCTTGTTCAATTACTAATAAATTTCAAGAATTACCAGTATCAATCCAATATAAACACATGATTACCATGCCAGTATAATATTCGTACCCTTAAAATATCTTTCTTTTCCACTAAAATTTAGCCTGTTAATAAAATTTTAAAATAGTACAAATTTCACTTTCATATAGACACTAATTTCTTCATGCCTTAATGTTTTATAGGGCCTCCAGTAAATGTTACCTGCAACATCTTCATTAATAGTTTTGGATCCATTGCAGAAACAACAATGGTAAGATGTTCTTTATGGAAAATTCATATTAAACATATTAAAGTTTATTTATTTAGCAGAGATGGTATTCAGCCAGTTCCGACAGGTTCTGGAGAACCGGTAGCAATAATTTTGATTGATTCAGAGAACCAGCAAATACCACCTCTGATTGGATGACAACATAGCCATGCCCACCAAGCCACGCCCACAGAACCGGTAGTAAAAAAAAATTGAATACCACCACTGTTATTTAGCATATGGCATCATTGATACACAACTAAAACACAACTATACATATCAACAGAAATATAAATTTAAATGAAACATCAGCAAACAAACCAAGGTTTTCCCGAAAATAAAACACAGTGTTTATTTTCTTTTGGGCTCCAAAATGAGCACCAGGTCTTATTTTCAGTCTTACCCGCTTACCTTAGGACCATTGCAGCTAGGCCTCCCATGGCCAACACCTGTCACACTGCTGCTCAAGTTCTTCTGCGGCTGTCAGGGTGTGGGAGGCCTGGTTGTGGCAGTCCTAAGGTAAGTGGGTATGGGGCACATGGAGCAGCTGCACCCACCCCCACCCCTGCTGTAGGTCAATTTTTACATATGTGCCTTGTCCCACCCTGTACAACCAGACAGTGGGACCGAGTGGGCGTGGTCTTAACTAGGACTTATTTTGTTGATAGGACTTATATTAGATGTACATGGAAAAATCATGCTAGGGTTTGTTTTTGGGATAGCTCTTATTTTCTGGGAAACACGGTATATATATTCAATATACAAGATAACATATTAAATTAAGGTAGAATTGTAATAAAAATACCATAAGGTAAGCACTATAAGTCACAATAGGATAAATGTTATCCCAAATCCTCCTTTCATCAACGCTTTTCACATTGCATAACTTTGTCAATTGATTGCTCATGTACACATCTTATTTTCTGATTCTTTTCATCACCTCATCATAGATCCCTTTCAGAAGGACATCACTTTTTGTACAACACTAAAACAAAATTAACCTTCTTCTGTAGCTGCCTTCCATTTATTGCTGAAATTATTAATTTATCTATTTATTCTCTTTATATATTAATTCTTATGGTTACACTGTAAGCAGCTTTCTGTGTAGATCATGTTGAATTGCTTATTTATGTTTGTATGTAAGTAGCACTTTGAGTTGCATCCAGAAACTAATTGGTGAAGAATATGTTGTTGACATATCAGTTTTATATGGGCATAGCAAGGTTTGCCCATCCCATAGTGACTTAATGAATGAAAATATAGCCAAATCCATAAATAAAAATGCACTTCTGGTTCTTATTAAGAGTACATTCATTCATTTTAATGATGAAGAAGAGCAAATCTAAACACATTAATTTGCTTCTGTCACATAAAGAAATGGAAAAAATATTTTAAGTGGAATCATATTTGAACTGTACATCCATTGGATTGGTCATTTTATGCAAACCATATGGGGAAAGTCCCTAATTGCTGAAGAAGAATAAGTAAATCTCTTCTGATCACACTGACTGTGCTTCTTCAGCTTTCAATAGACCTTGTCCTTCTATCCAGAGACCTCTTCATTTGATCTCTCATTTTAATCAAGAATAAAAAATGCAATTTCGTATACCTACTCCATATAAAATCTCCAGGGCCCTGAGCACAAGCAGTTATAATTTTTCATTACACCAAGTATACAATTTTCATTAGCTAGTGTTAAATTGTAGGCCTGATTTCAGAGATTGCTGGTATCTAATGGTTTCCTTTCAAATTATGCATCTTTGCAGCTAAAATGAATTTCTTTTTTCTTTTTTGCCAAATTTAGTCATGATCAAAGCAGTCATTTTATAATATGAGCTTCAATATTCTATAACTTTTTTTATAATAAGACAAAATAAAAATTAAAGCATCCAGAGTCACCTGATTGAGTTGGGCATCTATAGAAAGTAAATAAATAAATAAATAAATAAATAAATAAATAAATAAATAAATAAAATTAAACTAGGCTACTTATATGTATTATGCATCACATATATGTAGTACTTTAATGCTGTTTTAGTTAGTAGGATATTGTTCTATAGATGCATGCTTATTTTTGAGTTACTTATGAAAAATTTCCATTAGAGATTCAAGACAGACAATTTCACTGGGAACTAGTTATCAAAGAAAACATTGTAGTGGTAAAACAGTCCCTTTATATTTATTTGTTTGTTTGTTTGTTTGTTTGTTTGTTTGTTTGTTTATTTACTTACTTACTTACTTACTTACTTATTTATTTGGTTCATGACCGCAGTCTTAAACCAAGAGAAGGTGGTTCAAATATGAGAAAATAAAACACAATTAAGTAACATTGGCAACAAGGATGATCATCGAGGCAATCAAAGTAAAACAATTAGTGGTTGAACTGGGGGTCAGCCTGGAGAAAATTTTAATACTATCATTACTAGTCAAAGATGGAGCAGCTAATTGAGATAAATAAATAAATTTATTGAAGGATAGAGATTGAGGGTCTCTTTTTTTGCTTCTGGCCACTTTTGCCCAAAAGTGGGCCACATTGCTTGTCGTCAAGCTGTCTGGGTGCTGGTCCAGGAAGAGCAATGACAACACCCAAGGCTGTAGAGGGAGATTTAGATAGCAAGGACTGGAAAATTGTAGGCCTCTCTATTCTGGGACCACCGAGGGCAACATAGCATCAGGTGGTCCAGTGATTCAATTTCACCCAAAACACAGGGGCAGGGGCGATCAGAATAGGGTATCCCTTGAAATCTGCCCAACATAACAGCAGTTGGAAAAGCATTCAAATGGGCCAACAGGAAGGCTCGACTATAGGATGGAATTTTGAGCATTGTATGAAAGTGTGGTAGTTTCTTGGGGGGAAGGTTGCCCAATGCCAAACCAGAACATGTTCTCCCAGCTCTGCATACAGTACTGTTATATTCCAGGTCTTGGAGCCAGGTTCTGGCAGACTCTAGTGAATTGGGCGAGATGAAAGCCAGAGGGTCAAATAATGAGAGATCCAGCAATGATAATTTGTCAGACATAAGGCAGGCCCAAGAGCTGGTGTACTTATCCAGCTGCAATAGATGTAAGAAGCCCCCATGTACTGGATCCAAGGCTGCTGGAAGAAATGCACGAAATTTGACAGCCCAGTCCCAAGCACGGTAATCCAAGAAGAATTGAGATAGTTCCATCCTGAGAGCAGAGCCAGCCACCCATGATTGTTCTCAGGAAGGAGGTTAGGATAGTGTCCAGACACTCAGAGACTCCTGAGATCCAAATTCCAACACCATACAAAATTTAAAAGACTGCCTTGGCATTAAAAATGGAAAGTACTGCAGGAAGATGACAGGCACTGAGTGAGTAATAAAACCTGGAAATCATGGCAGTTGTCAGCTTGGCAGTCTTGATGACACATTGGACATGGGAAGACCATGATAAATTGTAGGTAAAAATAACCCCCAGGTATTTGTAGATGTGCATCTAGTTTTAGTAAAACAGGATTTTGGATTTCTCAAAGTTGATCAATAATTCTCTTTCAGTGCAGAAATCCACAAAGGTTTTGATTGCGTATCTGAGACCAACTTTGGACGTGGCTAACAATATAGCCTCATCTGCATATAATAAAATCGGTAGAGGTTGCCCTGCTAAATAAGGATGGCAAGTTTAGGTCTTAACATATTCAACTACATTGTTTATATTATATAATCTTTGAAGAGTTTTATATAAAGAGTGTCAACAATATGTTACATAGATGGAAATATTTGTCATTTAACTTGCATGGCTTTTTGTCAAAGATTCAGAACAACTTGAAATTCATCTTTATTTCATGCATTTGGTTCTCATTTCATTTCATTTCATTTATTAGATTTATACCCCGCCTCTCTTCACCCAAAAGGGGAACTCGAGGCGGCAAGTTCTTCCTGTTTGGTTTTGCTTTTAATTCTAAATTATGTCTTTTTTAAAAAGGATGTATATTTATTTTAATAATCAGTTAATAATTAATTTTTAAAAAATGTTAAAACTTGCTTGTTTGTGTTATACAAAATAAAAATAGAAGAGAAACAGTACATAGCTACAATTTATCAGTATAATTGATTTTAGGCCTAGTTTACACAAAACAGGGCTCCATGGTTCTCCGAGGAGTTCCGGGAGATGAAGCACCAGAAGAGACATCTAGAGCGACGCTGGAGAGCCAGTATGTCAGAAACCAACAGAACACTGTTAAGAGCCTTTATTAGGACTTATCTACTGGCAATACAAGCATCAAAACATTCTCATTTTTTTGCTCTTATTTCATCCATGGACTGTGGCCCAGATGCCCTGTTTAGGGTGACTCGCAAATCCTCAGGATAGGGCTGACGATTTGCTCAATATCTGTCAAATAAAGTTGCTCAGATTCAGACAGATCTGGACTCCAGCTGGGCAGGATCTACTGGAATGATTGGGGGAGGTCTTAGTCCGGTTAAGTGGGAAGAGTTTTCTCCTGTTGGTCCTGATGATGTGGACAAAGCCATGGGGGCAATGAGCACCTCCACCTGTTTATTGGACCTCTGCCCTTCCTGGCTGGTTCCAGGAGGACACACAGCTGGTTCCAGGAGGTCATCAATGTTTCATTGAGAGAAGGGCTAGTCCCCCCTCCCCTTAAGGAGGTGGTGGTAAGACCCCTTCTCAAGAAGCCTTTCCTGGACCCAGCTGATTTAAAGAAAGTTTGTCCGGTCTCCAACCTCCCCTTTTGGGGGAAGGTTATGGAGAAGGAAATAGACCTTCTATTTCAAATTGTATATTGTATAATAGAGAAATATTTTAGAACAAGAACAGTAAGTTATCAAAATGCTGCAATAACTCTCTAGTGCGGAACATTACAGGAGCTCTGCTTTATTGTATAGATGTCAACTCTTGAAATGACTCTAGCTAAAGCCATCTTTTATTTATTTGATTTATTTATTTATTTGATTTATATCCCGCCTCTCTTCCCCAATGCTTCATTTCTTAGTTGCCATACTTATTAGAGGGTTGGACTTATGGAATGCTTTCCTTCAATGTGCCAGACATAACAATAATAAGGCTCCTGAGAACCAAGGCCAGATCAATGTGCCCTAGCAATGGCAGGAGGGAGTGCTGAGAAGTTCATCACCTGCTTGGTTGGCTAACATGACTTGTGGCACAAGGGAGGTGCTATACTCTTAGTAGCTTAACTATACCAAAAGAATGGGAATTATTCAGTGTTGGTTTTACCTTTCACTGTGCCAATATGATTTTTGAGGAAGCCAAGTCCTCAAGGCCTTGAATTGGTTGGGAGCATTACTCGGAACTATGACAATAGAGAGGGGAAAAATAAATTTAATTGGTTTGTAATCACAATAAAAGAATATTCCTAAATTCCATGGATATCCTAACAGTACCATAAATAACCAAGAAAAGAAACAAATCAATTCAGAGTTCTCACTCAAGGGGTAAATGACAATGTTTAAATTATAATATTTTAGACATAGTATATGTAAATCTAGATACCATGACAAATCTATAGTTTTGGGAAAGGTGGAGAAAGAAGGAGATCAGCAGCAAGATAAATTGTACAATGTTAGAAGACCTGAGGGGCCAGGAGACCTGTTATCTGTTTGTTGCTGGGAGTCAACACTGACTTCTTTGTGCATAGCTAATCAAATATTTACAGTAGCGGTTTAAGCAAGTGTTTGTGATGAAGAGAGAATGGATATTGGTTTTTATTCCTCTTCAAAATATGAAGCTTCAAGCAACTGAAGTTATGGGTGGACAATTCGGAGTAAATAAATAAAAATGCTGTTACACATAGTGCATAATTAAGTCAAGGAATTTGTTTCCTGGGGATACAATGATGGCTATCAAAGCAGATGAATTTTTAAAATAGGTGAACAAATTCAAGGAAAATCAGTGGCGATTGTATCACTTCCAAAAGAAAAGAAAAAGGGTATAGCATTATCAATTGATAATGAGTGATACTATTACACTCAAATCCTCCCTGGCGACTTTTCATTGGCTCATGAAAAAAGAATAGGAGATCTTCAGCCTAATCAGGATAGATGTTATTATGCTGGAGAGAGTTCAGTTAGGACGTTCATGTTAAAATGCAAATACATTTCTGTCATAACTTTAGCTTCACTTCAGAATAATGATAAAATATGTAAAAAAATAGCAGAATACTTGGCATACTTTAGTTGCCAAGTGAATCCCCAGCATTTGTTTCACCACGAGTTCAGTCATTTAGTGATGAGTTTACACTAAAACTAAGTATAAGCATGGGGATTACATAAAAATCAGTGCATCTGCAGTCACAGTCAGTAATCACAGCTTTGGGCATGTAGCTTATTAGTGAACTCATCCCTGTCAAATAAATTTATCAGAGCAAAAAAAAAAAAGCATTACTGAAATCTGTAATGCTAAAGATAGCTAAGGTATATTTTGATGATTTTCAAAACAAAGGTGTTTTTTTTCCATTTCAATCTCATGTTAATTTTTCCACGATTGTTAGGTGGCTACAGTAATAATTAGGAGAAAACCATTTTAATTCTAATTAGATGAAAAATAGCATTAATTATTGTAATTAAGATTTTCAACAAATCAAAACAAAAATGTTGTCTGGTATCTGTGTTGCTAGACTACACCATTATAAGGTATCAGGGTGGTAGTGTATTTAATTAAGATTCTTTAATTTTTGGCATGGTCTCAAAATTCCATCTTTAATTCTATCTTTCCACCTTCCAGCCTTTACCATTATCTCATAGTTATGTTCCACTAAATATATATGCACTTTTTAAATTCAACAGTGAGGTATATACAGTAAGATGTTATTTATTTACTGTTGTAAGAAATCAAACTTGGTATAACCTTTTGTGAATGTTTAAAGACTTAACAATATGGAGCCAATGTTTGGAGCCAATACAGGGCTGGCATAATTTTTCTTGACTAAGGAACTAAAGCAAATAGAAACAGGCTTGAAAGCATGTATGCTTTCCAGAATGAGCAATATCAAAATGTTTTCTTAATTCTTTTTTTTTAAATATCAATTGTTTGTTGGTATCAGGAATATCTGGCAATTGTAAATTATCCTGGAAAAGGTTGTATTGTTATTATTGTTCAAAATTTGTAAAAAAAAAGTATTTTATTTTTATTATTTTATTTATTTATTTACTTGATTTATATCATACCTGTCAAGTTTTGGATTTGAAAATAAGGGAAATTTTCAGGGCGTGGCTTGGGCGGTCATATGACTAGGTGGGCGTGGCTTGACGGTCATATGACTGGGTGGGTGTGGCTCGACGGTCATGTGACTGGGTGGGCATGGCTTGACGGTCATGTGACTGGGGTGGGCGTGGCTTGACGGCTATGTGACTAGGTGGCCGTGGCTTGTTGATCATGTGACTGGGTGGGCGTGGCCAACTCAACATCATTTCTTTGTCCTATTACTGTTTTAAGTATTAAAAAAGATAC
>JANHGC010027240.1:0-10589 GCA_027560395.1 Boaedon fuliginosus | reverse complement strand
TAGCCGCCTCGAGTTCCCCTTTTAGGGTGAAGAGAGGCGGGGTATAAATACAATAAATAAATAAATAAATAAATTTATTCAAGGTTTAGTGTAATATTTAAAATATAAGGTTACTTCCACACCACTATTTTTTGTGTTCCACTTTCCTTTGAAAGCATTTAGAAGCTGATCAGCAATCATCCGTACCTTTGCTGATTTTGAAATGCAAAGAATACAGTGATAAACTAAAAACTATACACAGCTTCAAAGGCATACTTTGATTCATGAAGCCTATTTGTGAATCAAAGTGGGGACCTGCTTCAAAGCAGCAAATAGCTTCATAGTTATTTTTTAAGCACTTCATTGTCTTTCCCGCTTCTGGGTTGGTACAACTTCTCTATATAGAAAATGCTGATAGGAAGGGGAGTGGTGGCCAGCTAATAAGTTTTTTCACCTTATTAAATTATATCAGAGATGTTTTGCACTAGCAGGGTATGGACTTCATTCACTAATTCAAGTTTCAATCTCTTATGTCTCAGCTTTGATTTTACAAATGGAATGTTACAATTTTGTACTGTTCCTGCTAAACATAACTGAATCTGCATGTAATCTCAAAATTTATAATGAATCAATGGGTGCCAAGCTAACAGACACTGGTCTAAATGTTTATTAATTGAAAAATAAGGTGTAACTTTATTGTTATTATTCAAAGATTAAGACATACATTTTGTTCCTTAAAGTTCTTGAAAACAATCCAGCTTCCTCAAGGTGAACTAACACTGCCACCTCAATAATTTCCTAGAGATTACAAAATGGATGCTAGAAGAAGACAAAATACAGTCTATAAGACACAGGCTGCTGTCCTATGCTCAAAGGTATCTTTACAATGAAATGATTCTGTAAAATGTATGCTTACATTTAGGGACACCCCTCAAATACACATTGCAAAGAGAAGACTCTCAGTACAACCAAGAAGAATGAATTATATGCTTTTACACTTTGTTTGAGAGAGTCCTAAAATCATCTATAGTGCCCTTGTTTGATAGGAATAGATCACTGACCTTTGGATGTATAAAGCTTACTGACTGACTTATTTGGTACTCTCTACTTTTTATACGCCTCAGTGTATGTTTCAATATAAACTGTTTGTTAGTATTGATTATACACATTTTTTCTTTTTATAAGGAATTCTAGAAAGCTTCAGTTTGTTGACTTTGCCTGACTAGTCAGTTGGTTTATATCACCTGATGTCAAATAAAGATAGAAAGTGTTTTTGGAGAAACTCTCAGAATGTTTCTCCCAAAAGGCTTTTTAATATTTATTTAATTATCTATTGCATATCAATCACTGGGCTGCTGCCATATTTTCAAATTCCTTATCATTGCTACCAGCTACCAAAACTGCCAAAGTGTTTCTCTTTTGAACTGATTGCTGTAACCAAATGTATAGTGTATATAACCAAGTAATTATGAGAACAGGAGTACAGCATTCACTTGATAGATTATTTATAGATTTGTCTTGACTGTAACTTTTATTTTTAACAGAAACATGACTATAAACATGGCTGTTACTTATTTGCTGATTCAAAGGGTAGCCCATTGCCACATCAGGGAGATATTGCTCTGCCTTTAATATACTTGAAAGGCTTTAGAGACAGCAGTTAGGAAATAACATTGTGATCAAGGACACTTTTCAAGAGAAAAGGAAACCAAGTCCTTTTTTTAAACTGGGCTTTTATGAAACTGCACTTTTAGTTTTAAATCTCTACTCTGAATAACAACAAATGGAGATCACATTCCTTTTGTTTACCCAGCCAGGAATGCTGGCTGAGTTTAACAGAAAATATAATATCTCATTTTTCTCAGCATATGACCATGAACAATTGCAGGCTAAGCTACAGAGGGAAGATTCACTCTGCAGTGATTTTTATTCCTGTTAGAGAAAAGTTGCAAAATCTGTTACTGCCAAGAAAGATGAAAAAACTCTCAAAACCACAAAAGGCATGGTAAAATACTTTAAATTCATATTTTGTTTTAGTTATTTAACAATTAATTAATTATTTATCACCATGTCAATTTCGGCAGTCATTTTTTCCATATAGCTAATACATATATGCATCTATCTATAGATATACATGAACACTAATTTCACTCTATTGTCATTTATAGAAATTTCTATTCATATAAATACACAATTGTTAACTTCACTCTAATAGAGGTAATACTAGCATATTGTTATTTATTTATGCACATTCACCATTTCTTTTTCTACACATCTCTGTTCTTCATATTTTTCATTTAACCAACAGTAAAATTTATCCCATGTTTTATAGTATTTGTTATCTTCTTTTCCTTTCAGTAGTAATGACAGCCTAACCATCTCTGTACAATGTAATTTTTTTTTAATTCTTTGATCTTCTGTTGGTTTTTCTTTCATTTTCCATTCTTGGGCATATGAAATTCTAGCTGCTGTTAATACATGCTGTATAAGGTAGCCAACCTCTTTTTTATGTCTTTTTGCAACATCCCTAATAGAAACATTTTTGGTTTTAGTTCAATTGATTGTTTGTCATGACCTCTATGGAAGTTTTAACTTTGGCCCAATATTTTCAGGCTTTAGGGCACTTCCACCACATGTGAAAATATGAGCCTGGAATTTGATTATACTTCCAGCATCTTGCCTGGTTATTTTTATTCATTTCTGCCAATTTAACTGGTGAGTAGTGCCATCTGTAGTACATTTTATATATATTGTCTTTGTATGCCACTGACCTTATTAATTTGAGGTTTCTTTTCCATATTCCTTGCCAATTTTCCAGGTCGATCTCTTAGCCAAAGTTTTTAATCCATGTCATCCCTGAGTCTCTTCCTCTTCCAATTTTACCAACATCAAATATTTATAGGTCCTCCTAATTAATCTTTCCTTTGTTCCTATCAGAATTTGATCCAAATTCAATATTTATGGTTTGCATTCTTGCCATACCATAAAAGGGCATGCTAGCCCACCTGTAGATCATAACCCTCTAATGTTAATAGCCTCTTATTTTGTAGAGTGACCCACTCTTTAATCCAAGTAACTGTCACTACCTGATAATAAATCTCCCAGTCCTGTAATGCAAATCCTCCTTTGTTTTTATCCTCTTGTACGGCTCTTGATTTAATTCTGGGTTTTCTACCACTTCATATAAAATTACCATCTTGTTTAATTCCTTAAAATATAACTTTCCCAATTTAATGGGCAGAGTTTGAAATAGAAATATTATTTTTGGCAGAATATTCATTTTTATTCCCAGATATGATAATTGTAAATTGTCCCACCTATCCAAGTCTATTTAATTTACCATAATTATCTTTCTTAAGCATTGTACATTTTGTTGACAATTGTATCCCTAAATGTATCCCCTCAGTTTGGGGGAAGAAAGGTGGGGTACAAATATAAATAAATATATAAATACATAAATAAATAAATAAATAAATAAATAAATAAATAAATATTTCACTTTTTTAACAATTTGCAGTTTCATCACCTCCTCAAGTTCCTTTTTTTGCTCTTCAGTGGTACTTTTAGCTAATATCTTTGTTTTTTTCCTTATTTATTTTTAGCCTACTACTTTCCCATACTCCTCTATTGTTTCCATTAATTTAGGCCCGTATTCCTAGGCATCCTCTAATATAAATACTAGGTCATCAGCAATTTATATTCTTCACTTTTAATTTTCATGCCCCTTATTCTATCTTTCTGTCTGACTTTTCTAGTTAATACTCACTTTGGCTGATTGTTTTGAGTATATCACTTTTATTGCTTTTATAAATTTCTGTCCATAATTTATATTATTTCATTGTTTAATCATAAACTGACAGTCCAGGTTGTCAAAAGCATTTGTGGCATCTAGAAAAACCATTGCCATCTGTTTGTCTGTGTTCTGCTTATAGAATTCTAATGTGTCCAGAATTATTCTCATATTATATTTAAGTTCGGGAGTTGGGCAGCATAAAAATGTAATTAATAAATAAATAAGTTGCCTTCTAGGGAGAAAACCGTTTTGATTCGAAGGTATGAAATTAGTCAGACATTTTTTAAGTCTTTCTGCCAGAATGGCTGAATATATCTTATGGTCCACATTTAAAAGGGATATTGGTCTATAGTTTGATATTTTAACTGGATCTGTACCTTCCTTATGTACTAATGTTATAATCATCTCTGTCCATGTCTGGGGTATCTTAGCTTCTGCTAGTGCTTCATTATATATATCCATCATTATTGAACTTAGGACCTCTTGTAAAGCTTGGTATACATCTGCTGGTATGACATCTGGTCCTGGGGATTTATTATGTTTCTGCTTTTTAATCACTTCTGTCATTTCTTCCATTGTTATTTTATTGTTTAATCTTACTTTCATATCTTCTGGAATTTGAGGTAGATTCCCTGAATCAGTGTATTGTTTAATGTGCTCTTCTAATATCTCTTCTTTACTGTACAGTTTTTCATAAATTTTACAAACTATTTCTTTTTTCTCCTCATTTCTATAGTGGGTTATTCTTATATCATCCTGCAACTTTTGAATCCAAAAGTTTTGTTTGGTTCTTTTAGTATTTTTGGCTAGCTCTTGCTTATCTAAGATATTTAATTCACGTTTAGTTAATTCTAGTTCCTTTTCGCAGTTAGTTTAATTGGATTGTCCTGTAAATCTAATTCCTGTTGTCTATACCTTTCCTCTAAAATTTCTCTTTTTTCTCTTTATTTAATTTTGCAAGTATGAGAAATTACTAATCCTCTGAGATATGCTTTTGCTGTATCCCAGACATTATGCAGTGAGGTTTCTCCATTATTATTTTCTTTGGGGAAAAAAGGGCATTTCTTCTCCCAGCTTATGTATGAAATCTTTCTCTTCTAATACATGTTGTCTTATTGTCCATCTCTTTGTCTTTCCCTGCCCTTTCCATTTTATCTTCACTGGGTTATGGTCTGCCCAAACATTTACATCTATTTTGGCACTTAGGGTATTTTCTACGAAATGTATTGATATCTATTCTTGACCATGATTTATGGACCTTTGGGAAAAAAAAGTATATTGCTTCTCCTCCAGATGTAGTTATCTCCATACATCTTTTATTCCTAGCTCTTCCATCATTTTAGAAAATGTTCTTGGGGGTGTTTTCCTGGGTTTTAAATTTGTTTTACCACTTTTGTAATCTAGTTTAATATCTATAATGGCATTGAGATCACCCATCATATAAATACTGTCATAATCAAATTCTCTTATTTTCTCATGTAGTTGTTTGTAGAATTTATCTTGATTACTATTAGGGACATATACTGCTAACAATAGACTCTTCTTAAAATTAATTTTGGCCTCTACTCTTCTTTATCTTTGTACAATTGTTTGGTATTTATCTGTTCTTTAACATATAGTGCTATTTCCCCTTTATTTTTTATTTTCCAATGATGTATATAATTTCCCTAATTTATGGTTTTCTAATAATTCTGTAAACAGATCACATGTGCATTTACTTTTTTCAGCTTATTAAATATAAATTTCATTTTAAGCCTAATTTAATCCATTGATATTTACTGAAAATATCTCTAATTCTTCTTCCATTATTTATTGATCCCCCTTCCAGTCCTAGCACACCTAAGCTTTCTTTTGTCTATATTACTCACCCCTTCTTTCTCTTCTCGTTCCATTTGGGTTCTCTCCCTCTCTGTCATTTGTGAAGCTGAAGCTCCCTCAACTACTTCCTGGCTACCCTCTTCTAGTTCTTCACTATCTTTTTCCTCTTCACGCAAACGACAAGAGTTTGTTGTTGAATTCTATTCTTTTCTTTATTGTATCAATCCAGATCCTTTTTTCCTGCCATGTCACTAGAATCCCTCTGGAACTACACTAGAATCCCTCTGGGACATCATGTTTCACTAGCTTCTTCACCAAAAATTGATAGTCTCTCCTTATCTCTCTTATTCTTTTGGGTATCTGTTTTAAAACTATTATTTCTGTTTCTTTGTATACTATTGGGTGGTCTTTAACTCTTTGAAGAACTTTGAATCTGAAGAATTTTTTTTTTAAACGTGATATGTACCTCCTTTGGCAGTTTGTTCCTCCTTACATAGCTAGTATGCATATGGTACATTTCATCAACATACGGCATTATTTTTTGACATTCTGTATCCAAACCTTTTACCAGTATTTCTACCATTGTGTTTAAGAGATCTTCCCCTCTTTCTGCCTGTACATTCTGAAAGTGCAAAAAGTATTCCGCCCTCTTCATCTCTAGGTTCAATAAAGAAGCTTCTATATTTTTATGACTTTGAGTCAATCCTTGGTCTACCTCCTCTACTCTTTTTTCAGTTACATTCACCATATCTTCCACTCTTCTCATTCTGTCTTCATTTTTTATCATTTGTTGTACCATATCTACCTTTTCATTTATTTTCTTTAATTCTTCACACATCTTTACCATTGATTCCTGGAGAGATTGGAACATCTCTTTGGTTTCTGCCTGAATCAGAGTTCTCTCCTGGAATAGAAAATTATTTAATGATCTTTGACTTGCTGAGCCTAGCATGGGTGTTACATTTGTACCTTTCTTCATCTTTACTCTCTCTGTAATAAATAACTTAGTTTGCCAGTAGATCTCTCTCATCACCTCTAACACTCTGTTGTTTCCCTGCAGTTTTTTTCTTTCTCTTATAATGTATCTCTCTTGTGTGTGTGTGTGTGTACTTTTTTTAACTATCTATAATAATAGTTAAATATAGATATATAGATACAAATATAGATATGGGTATAAATATAGATATCTGTACTGTAAATGAGATTTAAATGTAAATGTGGATATAGTATAAATAGTAGAAATACAGGTATAAATATAGTTTTAAACAATAGTATCTGCCAGATATTTGTTACATGCTATTTATTATTTTTTCCTTTCCAATCATCCATTTTAGACTCAACAATATCTTCAATCAACCAAATGTTCACTTTTTTTAAAATGTTCCAACATCAGTTGTAATCCCAGTTTTTTATCATAAAGTTTCTAAAGTTTCCAAAACCAGTTCTTCCATTTTCTCTCCACCGATATGATTGTTGAGTTATGAGAGCTGACTGATGTAATCTTCTCTAATCTTGCTTAAAGACATCCTAATATGGCAACCACAACCTCCCAGTCCAAATCTGAACTCTTTTAGTTTCCTAAGTTTACCAAATTTCCACTGTGTATACATTAAATATTATTTTGTCTGCTGTCTGTCCTTCCCTCTGCATATTAGAGTTATTTAAGAGTTTTTAGGCTTATATCAGGTGTTTGTTTCTGTGCTGCTCCTTCCTCTCCACTTCACTCCTGTCCCCTATTTCTTTTTTTTTAATAAGCTTTTTATTAATTTTCTCTTTACAAACATAGTCTCTTTGTGGACAGGTGTGAATTCAGGGGACATATTCCAAACATTTTCAAACAATTACCTTTCATTTATATTCTTCTGTGTTTAAAATCATACTTTATACACTTTCTTGTTTAAAACAGACTCTTATAATCAATAATAATATCCCATGCTTTTTTCCTTCTTCTAGATACAAGCAATGCATTTTATAATTCTATTCTTTCTGTCCTTGATTCTAATTCATTCTCAAATCTATCTTATCCAATATGTTACATCATTAAATTTCCATTACAAATAACAAATAATCCAAAGGTTTGCTCATGCCAAGAATAAGTATAAAAAAAGGAAGAAAGAAAACATATTGTATAGTTTAAAGATCATTACTCTCTACTTCCATGCTTCTGCACCCACTCCTTCTTGACATTTTTAAAAAGAAAATTGCTAGCCATCATCCCTTTTCCACATTTTCCTTGCTCCTCTTCTTTGTTTTGGTGGGCCAATCCCATGCTCCCATCTTCGTGTTCCTTGTCTATGTATGCTGTCACACACACATTTCCACCAGTCTCTCCTTATCCACTGCTCAGCATTGTCGTCACCAACAGGTTTGCATCTAGATTTCCTCTTCTCCAGTCACCTTTTATGGGTTGTTTCTACAAAAAAATTTGGTTTCTGTTTCTTGATTGCAATAAATCTGGGCCACATCAGCAGCTTCCTTGTTTGTTTAAGTTTAGGTCTGTCTTGCAATTCAACATAATTTTCCAACACTTTTTGCAACTGTGCAAACTCACCCTTCATTTGATTTTGCAGGCTTTTAAGGTCCTCCTTAAGCTCCTCCATTTTAAGTGTTCCAGAGAGTCTGAATAACATTCCAATTTATCCAATTAGTCACTCCGATATTTTTTAAAAACAAATCCATGTGGTGTGGGTCCGTTTTCTCCCCTTCCCTCCAAATCAGTCTTTTTTTCTTTTTAATGCTTCCAATGCAGAGCTATGGGATCCTCCCGCCCATATTAACTCCTGCTTTTGATGCTGTAATTTGGCACCCCCCACAATTGTTAATTTCACCACTAAATTGTTTTTGGGAAAATTTCCAATGTTGTTTTCTGGGATCTTAGTCCCAGCTCGACTTGGCTAAATGGCCTCCCTGCTGTCCTGGTGCCGCTACATCCGTCAGGGGCTTCAGGAGGAGGCAAAAGCTGGCAGGGGTGTTCTCCCCTCGCTCTGCCCTTCCCTACAGGTGTGTGCAGACTCCTCTAGGGCCCCCCCATCAGATAAGCCAGAACCGAAGCCACGGAGCTCACGGACTTCGTGTCCCGTACTGTCAAATCCAGACCGGACGTTTCCCTGTCCCCTATTTTTTTAAAAGTATCTCTTATTGGGGTTCGGAGATCTTTAATGCTCAATGATAACAGTTTCCAAAACATAAAGAGCTGCAACGTTTTCCACTTTCTCACTTCACTTTTGGCACAGCCACCACAGCTTTGACTGCTAATTGATGTCAAACCGTTCTGTGCTTTGGGAGAAAAACCTGAGTATTCTGGAGGATCCTGTTTCCTCTGAAGATCCAGTCATACTCTCTCGGCACGACACATAATTAATGCTGAACCATTGAATGCCTTATCTATTCCCCTGACCCTTTGAGATCCATTTGGGGTCTTCTCTGAACCCTAAGTAGGAGGATTCAGAGGGATTCTGCAGAGCTCTTGGATTCTCATTTTGCCACTCCAGCATTGGCCATGCCTCTCATGTATGTCCTTTATTATAAAGGACACAGTTTTATTTCTGAAACTTGGACTTTAGATTTATTTATTTTTCAAAAACTTATTTTTGTTCTTTATTTTATTTTGTTTCTTTATTTTAGCTGTTACCATACAAATTGTTCTACTTAACACAATTACAATATTCATGTGAAAAATATGAAAATTCCAATTGCTTTTTAAAATTTACATATATTTTTATTAGAATATACATTTTGTGAGGATTTCCTTGGTTGTACTCTTGAATTTTCCTTTATAAAGGAAAGTTACAAACAGAAATAATCAATATTTTTATTCTCATGAATTTTGAAGATTTGCATCTTTTCAGATTTCTCATTTCTTTTTCTTTCTTTTTTTCAAGAAAATATGGTCATGTTATTCATCACCCAGCATATCTGGAAATCTTCCATATGGTATTAATCAGGTCTAATCTGCTTTATGACAGTTTGGTATAGTAGGTAAAACATCAGGCTAGGAAAAAACTGACTTCTAATCCTGCCTTAGACAGAAAGCCAGCTGGGTGACCTTGGCCCAGTTATTATGACTCTGAATATATACTGGGCACCACATTAAGTAATTAAGATGGTGTTAGGCACAAATCAAGGAAGGAAAATGATGTTAATTGCTTGAAGGGTATGAATCATGAGGGATTAGGCATAAAATTCCACTGGTGGGAGATAAAACTTGAACACTATATCATATACATGAGAAGATACAACTTAATAACAGGGTGGTGCTCATCATATGGCATTTAAGCAGTTACATATTTGTAAAATTCCATCTCATGGTAAAATACCTATTCCTAAAACTTCAGGAGTTTATGATTTGTAATCAAATAACCACTGTTTGTCTGTTCTCTTACTTTTTCAACATTCTTAACTGTATATTTAAAATTATCAATCTAGTAAAAATAGCAGAAAAAATATCAAAAAGTAGGAAGTAGGAAAATCTGAATGATACTTTATGTATTAATTTTGCATTTGATATTTGAAAGTCTATGCCAATAGTATAGACTTCATTCATTCATTCATTCATTCATTCATTCATTCATTCATTCATTCATTCATTCATTCATTCATTCATTCATATCTGACTTATCATCACAATTGGGACCAAAATTTCCATCACCAAGTGATGGGATGATTAAGTGAGATATGTGTTTGCACCTGATTTTATATTTTTCCATTATCATTAAGTGAATCACATAATAATTTTAAAAAATCCAGCTTCCTTCACTCCCTTTGTTAATCAAAAGCCAGCTGAGAAGGTCACAAATGCTGACCATGGGACTATGGGATGCTACAACCATTGTGAATATAGACCAAACACCTGAATCATGATCACATGATTGCAGGGACACTGCAATGGTCATAAATGCAAGGACCAGTCCTAAGTCACATTTCCAGCCTCATAACTTTGTACAGTCACTAAATGAATGTTCATAAGCCAAGGGATATCACCCCCCCCCCCACTTTTAAA
>JANHGC010027093.1:0-10597 GCA_027560395.1 Boaedon fuliginosus | reverse complement strand
TATGAACATATAACAATATTATATAACTTTTTGAATTATATTATACTTTAATAGATGATGATAATCCATGGTAGAACATAGGGGGAAATTTAATTATTATGGTTAGAATATAAAAATGTATTGATCATCAAATATATACTATGTACAACCTTCTGAAACATAAAGTCTGATGTATGGATAACTTTTTAGTAACAAAATAAAAAAAAATTCTGAAAAAGAAAAGAAAAGAAATATCTTTATACATTCTAGATAACTTATCCGGTGTTAAATATCAGCGATACATCATCTTATAAAAAAATATTTTAAATTATAATTTTAAATCTTTCATCCACATATTTTCCCATTGTTCAAGCATCACATTGTATTCCTTGCCCACTTAAAAAAACCTCCGGTCTGGTGAAGACGGTGTGTGTTCCATGAGCTCTGCCGATTCCAACCAGGTTCTCCATCAGTGGGCTTCTCTAGGAGCCTAAGTCATCGGGGGTAGGTGTGCAAAGTGAAGGGGGGGGGCTACCAGACAGACAAGAGCAGCCGCATCTCCTCTATCTGCTTCTGGATTTATCCCCCGAAACCTCTGTTGGAAGAAACGACAGCTGTTATGCCCGCTTCCAAGTCCGAAACAGGCGGAAAAAGAAAGGCGCTGGAATAGGAGCAGGAGGAATTTGGACCAACAAACAGAAACTATCGTAGTGAGAGTAAGCTTTATTTTATGGACTATTTAAAAAAAAACCCAAAAAGAAATATTTTAAAAGAAGCTCCAGTAATTAAGGAACGGAGCTTGAGTTGAACAACCCCTAGCTGGACTTGCTAGATAAATCTTATAACATAGAAAAAAATATTCCGAATTTCAGCTTAACTATAAAAGAGGCTTTCAAACTGAGATGTGAGATGGGAACTGAGATGTGAGATGGGAGAGGTTTTTAACCGGTTGGAAAAAGTGTTCGGAGAAGATGAGGACAATATTGAGGAGAAAGATGGTGATTGGGAAAAAAAGGGCATGGTGCAACTTTCTGAAGAGACTGGCCAGTACAGCAACAACACTAGTCGGAAAATAGACATACGGGAGAAATACGGTTGAGAGAGAAAAGAGCCTTTCCAAAGCTGATTGGATTGAAAATATTGGGAAAATTGCTTATAAAAATACCTATGAAATGTTATACGAGACCCGAAGAGTTGAGATCATCATGGAGCTGTAGTGGAGACAAAAGGCAATGTCCGTGCATGAGCAACAGTTTGGAAAAATGGTGAGGGGACTCTCCAAGAAGGTCCAATATTTTGCAACCAGGAACGAGAACTGCGACTGAAGAGACGAAAAATGAAGCATGAGATTAAATTGGAGAGATGAAAAATGGGTCATGAGATGAAAGTGGAAATTCAGAGACATGGGTTAAGAGAAGGAACACTTTGAAATTAATGTCTAGAGGCTGTGCTTATACAATGAAAAGAAATCTTTTATTATTTTTACTTCTTTTTTTCTTTTCCTTTCTTCCTTTACTTTTTATATTTTTGGTTTGGTATATGAACAATGACAACATGAGAGTAATATTTGGAGTTAATACTATTGTATGTCAAGAATAGATTAAATATGAGGTGAGGTTTAAATAAAGAATTATTTTATAGTAGATAAAAGAAATATTTTATTACCTCATATTTTCTTTCTTTTCTGTTTTTTTATTTCTGATTGGTATCTGAAAGTATGAAATATAACAATACTTAATGGTAAAAAAATTTTTTTCTGAGAGTTAAAATGAATGGAATTGAAAATTATATACAATACTGAGATAAAAAGTGAATTATGATTACAAAGTTGAAAACTAGAAATTTTAGTCAAAGAGATGAAACATTTTGAAATTAAGGTGGGTGGTTGTTTCTACTGATCAAAAAGATACTTTATTAAAGAATTAAATAAAAGGGAAATATTTAAGAAAGGGAAATCTTTTTTTCTTTTTTCTTTTTTTATTATTTGTTTGTATAGGAGAGAATAACAAGATGACTATAAATTGGTTTGCCTTTGGCATTTGTTTTTGTGACCCAAAATGAATAGAATTGGAAAATTATGTATAATATTTGAGATAAAAAATGGATTAGGAGTTTTAAAGCTGAAATTGAGAGACTTTGGCCAAAGAGATGCAATATTTTGAAGCTAAGGTTGGTGATTGTTTTACCAAAAAGGTATTATATTATAAAAATGAAATAGAGGGGTAATATTCAATAAAGGGAATTTGGTAGTAACATTTTAATAATGTTTTAATATAAAAAATATTTATGAGTAAATGAATTGATCCAAATTAATGGGTTTAAATATATGGATTAATAAGGATTAATATTAATGTTTTGTTCTGGGCTTTTTTTCTGTTCTTTTTGTGACTTAAAATGAACTGATTAATGATATTATAAAACATGTATAATACTTGTATAATGGAAATTGTGGAGATAGATATTGTATGGATAATTGGAAATATGACCATGACGGTCCTGTTTGTGAGAGAAGATGATGTAACAATAAAGAAAAAAATAAAAAACTGAAATTAAAAAAAATAAATTCCTTGCCCACTGAATCATACAATGTTTTACATGTTCACTTTCCAAATGCAATTTCAATAACATTTTATAAATCTTAGCAATAATATGTTCATCAGTACCACACAGTAATGGACGCGGTAGCTCAGTGGGTAAGACACTGACCTTGTTAATCAGAAAGGTTGGCAGTTAGGCAGTTCGAATCCCTGGCGCCGCGTAATGGAGTGAACTCCCGTGACTTGTCCCACCTTCTGCCAACCTAGCAGTTTGAAAGCATGGGAAAAATGCCAGTAGAAAAAGAGGGACTGCCTTTGGTGGGAAGGGAATAGTGTTCCGTGCGCCTTTGGCGTTTAGTGATGCCTGCCACATGTCCACGGAGATGTCTTCGGACAACGCTGGCTCTTCGGCTTTGAAATGGTGATGAGCACTGCCCCCTAGAGGCAGGAACCGACTAGCACATATGTGTGAGGGGAACCTTTACCACACAGTAAGATTTCAAATGGATTTTTAATGAAATCAAACCCATAACTCTTTTTATCTAGTTTAAATCCTTCTTTCACTTGTTGATATGTAAACCAATAGCAAACATAACCTTCTGATTTTTCCCTTGACTTTAGTGTACAGTCACTGGAGTTGAAAGATAGTATTTTACTCTACGTCCACCACTCTGGCTTCGCCACCATTTCTTTTCTAAAAGAGTAGCATGGCACGTCTAGCAAAGTGATTATTAAATTCAAAATTAGCTTTGTCATGCCATAGATAACAGTGGCAGTATTCTGGGAGGCTGATCCAACTGCCCATCAGCTGCTTGGCAGTGAATGCTCCAGTGTTCCCTGGCAACAGTGTACCAACCCCTTCCCCCCCCGGCCGCAATATCCGCTTAGATATAGTTAGTTAGTTAGATAGTTGCTTAGATATTTCCACCCACTGTTGGGGGGGCGGGGGGGGAGTGCATCTTATAGTGCAAAAAATACTGTAATCTCTATCTAAAACTCAAACTCTTCTCTCTCAGAACCAAAAGCCCAGGATTATGATCAGAAAAGGGCTCACAGTGAAAAGCAAGTTCACTGTGGACGAACCAGCCGTTTTAACGGACAATAAAGGGTACCACCACTTCTTAGGCGCTTATTTTTTCAGCATATTTATCTTTCATGCTTGAAGGTGCCCTCCCTTGGCGCAGCTTGCTCTTTTCCTTTTTTGTGGATTCTTCGTCATTTTTTGAGGCTTCGGGATTCAAGGTGGTGATTGGTGGAGCTGAGGTAACAGAGCCGGAACAAGAAGGCTGAGATCATCTGAAACAAAGCGTGTGGAACCTTTCTTTGGATTTATTTTTTTAAAATATGGGTCTGAGCTTTTCCAGTGAATCCTATATTTTTGGCTAACTCAAATTGACTTAGGTTTTGGAATCTAGACAAGATTTTTTTGTACGAAGAGCAGAGACTGCTGTGAAAGGCGGGGGTGGACAGTTTCATTTTTAACAATTTCTGATTATATATTTCTGGTCATATGCCATTCTCCTTTTTTTTTTACTTCAGTTTTTTTTAGTTAACTGTTGATTCACCACAAGAGGAAGTCAAACGTCTGTGTTACTGCTGAATCTGTTTAAGAATATTTTTAATTCTATTAAACTCGGTGAAATATGTTGACAAGAAAAAAGACTAAGATACTCTCAGGTGATATAGATCTTTTAAAGCCATTTATGGATGAGTTTCCATTAAAATTGCAAGATTCAAAATGTCAGGCTAAGCAGGAAACCAAAATTGATGAGCCTGTAAGAGAGCTCCGGGAAGAAATTAATGATTTGAAAGGAGATACGAAACAGGTGAAAGCTAGAGTAGTATCTAGGGAGCATGGGGTGGAGAAGACCAGTGCTGTGTGTGAAGTGGAGCTAGTCAAGATCACAGATTTGGAAGCTCAGATTAAAGAATTTCAATTATGATTTTGTGGAATACCTGAACAACCAGGAGAAGAGAGCAGTTCAAAGCTGCTAAAGGACAAAAGAACAGAGAGAGATAAGATCAACTAGAAGTGTAAAACTTAACTATAAATGAAATAATTCAGGAGGAAATAAATATGTTATCAATCAATATAAATTGATTGAACTCCCCTTTGAAAAGGAAAAAAATTGATTGCAATATATGCACCAAATAATAAACAAGTATTTTATTAAAAAACTGCATAAGAAGATAATTGAAATGGACTATGAAAACGTGTATGTGATAGGAGACTTCAGTGCAATTGTGGACGTCAAACTAGATTATAGAACCAGTAAAAAAAGTAAGACGGACACCCCCAAAACTTTCTTTAAAATGACACAAGAAATAGGTATATAGGATATATGGAGAGTTAAGGCCAAAGGAAAACCAGTATACATTCTATTCGAACAGACATCAGTCATGGTCTAGAATAGATATGGATATGGTTGTCACCAGAATTTAGAGCAGATGTCCAAGAGTTTGATATAGAAACGAACATATAGGCAGGTGGACAGTGGACCAAACTATACTAAAGGATAAGGAGTTTATACAAATAATGGAAAAAGAAATGGATTTTTTTAAAAGAAAACAGAAAAGAAGAAACCACTACAAAATGTGTGGGACACAACTAAAGTATATATGCAAGGATTAGCCATAACATATATAGCAAGAAGAAACAAGAAAAAGAAACAACAGCAAAAAACACTACAAGAACTCAAAAAGCTGCAGATAGTATTGCAGAAAGATTCACAAAAGAGCAATATAAAAGAGAAAATGGAATTAACAAACTGTTAATTTAATTTAATAGAAAAAATGGCACAAAAAATTAAAATGGCAAAACAAAACTTTTTTGAAAATACAAATAACAGGGTTAGGGTTAGGCTAGCGTACAAGTTGAAAAAAGAGAAAAAGAAGAAAATGATGTATAAACTGATAGATGAGAAGGGGATTCTTCACCACCAAAATAATGATAAAAAGAAAATAATCCAGGAATTTTATGGAAAACTTTATAGTCAAGAAAAAATGCCAGAAGACATAATAGAATAATACTTAGAAAAGGCTGCATTGCCTAAAATACCAGAAACAGTGAAAGTAATGCTAAATGAAAGAATAACGATGATGGGATTAAAAGACAAATTAAAAGCAATTAAAAGACAAAAAACCAATGAAACATCTGGACCAGATGGGTTGCCGGCAGCACTTTATAAACATCTACAAAACACTTTAGGTCTGTTAATGCTGGAGGTCTATAATGAAGTTTTGTTAAAGGACAACCTCCCCAAAACCTGCTCAGAAGCAAATATTACTTAATACCAAAAGAAGACTCAGACTTATAGCAGATAAAAAATATAGACCAATATCATTATTAAATGTAGACTACAAAATATATGCCTCAATAATAGCAGAGAGACTAAAAGGATTCTTGAACAAATTCATACACCCAGATCAGAATGTTTCTTACCTAGAAGACAAATTAAAAATAATATGAGAATTATTTTGAATACATGGGAATACTATGAAGAACACTCTGAAAAATGGTGCTGATCTTCCTAGACACAGAAAAAGCCTTTGATAATCTGAATTGACAATTCATGACATTGCAATTAAAATGTATGGACTTTGGCAAAAATTTCATACATAAGATCAAGGCAATATGTTCTAAACAAACGGCGAAAATGATAGTAAATGGGGCTATGACAGAGAATTTCAACATAAGCAAAGGTACAAAACAAGGATCCCCTCTATCCTCCCTATTATTTATACTGACTATGCAAGTTTTGATTAGAAGGATCAGACAAGACTCAGAAATAAAAGGTATGGAAATAAAAAAAGAAAACTATGAATTACAGGCGTTTGCAGACAATTTAGTATTCATCCTAGAAGAACCATTAGAAACAGGACCCAAGTTATTAAAAGAAATAGAAGATTATGATGAGGTGGCAGGATAAAAAATAAACAAAGAAAAGACCAAAATGCTGGTAAAGAATCTTACAAATAAACAGAAAAATGAATTGATGGAAAAATGGGTATTCAGATAAACAAAAAAGTAAAATATTTAGCAATCTGATTGACAGCAAAATGTGCAATCATTAAAGAAGATAATTATCTTAAATTAATACAGAAAATAAAGTTAGACCTGGAAAAATGGGAAACCCTACAGTTGTCGATGGTAGGAAGAATAGCTACAATAAAAATGAATATTTTGACGAAGTTGTTATTGTTTCAAACAATTCCGATAAAAATAGAAAAAAAATTCTTTGAGGATTTAAACAAATTGATTCTAAAGGTTTTTTTGGCAAGGGGAAAAAACAAGAATAAAATTGAAAATGTTACAAGGGGGATTTGGGTCACCTGACTGGGAGCTGTACTATCAGGCTTCAGTGGTTACCTAGGTGAAAGAACGGATAAATCTGAGGAATAAAAGAGTAATGATTTTCGAAGGACATGATCTACAATTATTTATTTATTTTATAAATAAATAAATAAATAAATCTACAATTAGGGTGGTATGCATTTATGTGGTATGGAAAAAATAAAATACTGGTACATAGATATTTTCAAAGACATTATATTAAAAATACTTTGCTTTCAGTAAAGAATTAAAGAGAAACATTATATGAAAATACCGGTCCGGTTATCCACAATGGAAGCACTAATACATCCAAATGTTGAATGGGAAAAATTACAAGATATAAAGATATCCTAAATGAACAAGGGGAATTAAAATCGAAACAAGAACTGAAAAATCAAGGAATTGATTTGGCTTGGTGGCCACATATGCAAATACAATCAAGATGCAAGAAAGATGCACAACTGTACGGATTTTATAAAGAACTTTCAGAACTAGACCAGGTATTTTTAGGGACGGATGACAAACTAATAAAAAAATTATATAGCTATTTATTGAATTTCAAAATGGAAGAAGAACAAGTAAAAGAAACAATGATAGTATAGTCTAAAAATTTGGATATGCTATAGAATTAGATAAATGGCAAAAACTCTGGGAAAGAAATTATAAATTGACAATGTCAACAGCCTATAAAGAAAATCTTTACAAGATGTTGTATAGGTGGCATTTGGCACCAGCAAGAATGGCAAAGATGTTTCAAAACGTATCTCCCAAATGTTGGAAATACAAACAGCTACCAGGTTCTTATTATCATGTGGTGGATTTGTCCTACGGCAAAAAAATATTGGTTAAAAATAAAACAGTGGCTAGGAGGAATGACAAAATAGCAAATAGACTGAAAATCAGAAATATTTTTGTTGGGTATCCCACTGGAAAAATATAATAAAAGAAATACATATTTAATTTTACACGTGGTAACAGCAGCGAGAATGGTGTAGGCACAAAATTGGAAAAATTAAAATGGATAGATTAACATTGAAGATTAAGGATAAGGGGGAAACAATACATTTTAACTTGCAAATTATCAGTGGTTAGAAAATAGAAGCAGAAGTTAGAAATTTAAAATCAAGGAGGATATGTAAATAAAAATGAAGCGTGTAATTAAATAATGATGATTGAATAGGATAAGTAAGCATTATGATTAATAAATTTGGAGGATAATGGTTATAAATGTGACATTTATAATGTTTGATATTATTAACTAATTATAGACAAAATTGAACAGTGTGTTTAATTAAATAACGGAAAATGTTTAACAAGGATAAGTGAAAATCATGGTGAATATTTGTTTGTTTGTTTGTTTGTTTAGATTTAGATTTATACCCCGCCTCATTTCCCCGATCAAGGGGAACTCGAGGCGGCTTACAACAATAAAACACAATATTACAGAATAAAAAGAAAAACCATCAACAATCACAATCACAATCATCCAAGGGGGGGCACATTAATTGTTCCCCTTCTATTCCCTCATCTAAGTCGTTTATGAAGATATTGAAGAGTCCTGGGCCTAAGACGGAACCTTGTGGTACCCCACTGCTTACTTCCTTCTATGTAGACATAGACCCATTAAGGACTACTTGTTGAGTACAGTTTGTCAGCCAGTTGCAAATCCATCTGGTGGTAGTGCTATCTATCCCACTTTTTTCTAGCTTATCAAAAATATGTTGAATGCTGAGGTTGCAAGGGGAAGAAGTGGAAAGGCATGTCCCCTCCCCTTTGTCTGAGAATTGTTGAATGCGCTGTATGGATGGATTTGTGATTTTAAAATTGTAACAGATTGTTTTTAAATTGTTGTTAGCCGCCTCGAGTTCCCCTTGACCGGGGAATTGAGGCGGGGTATAAATCAAATAAAAATAAATAAATAAATAAATAAAATGAATAAAACTTGCTAAATGAAAATCCAGGCAGGCTCACCATGGCAGATGGATGAGAGACTCCTCGTGTTGGAAGTAATTAATAGGGACAGTTTACATGAAACAACATGATTTTGGTTGTTTCAGTCCTAGCACTTTTTTTAATGTCCTTTTGCTTTCAAACCCTGCAAATTTGAAATTAGCCAACAATAGAAGAATTTCAGAAAAGATGTACTTAAGAAAGAGTTGTAATCTGGGTCTTCCTACTCTTGAGACTAGTAACTTAACCAATGCCATACTGTTATTATATTCATATGCATATGCACGCAGACACACACACACACAAGCAAAACAAATGCTATTTATAGCTCATATTGATTTTTAATACCACGTTACCAACACCATCTTACTTTTTAAAAAGTTTTTTACTTTTTATTTTTTACAAATATATCAATGCGTGAACAGTGCGGCACCCAAGTCTCATTCATTTTGATACAAATATAATAGTATTAATCATATTTGCTTCATTTATCAAACTTATATAATTCTAGTAATAATGCACATTTTTATAAATTATCTTTCATTATTTAATTATTCAATATTTCAATGTGTTATTTTTATGCCAATCACCCTATTCTAAGTGTCATACCTTTTAATACAAATAGAATATTATTAATCATATTTATTACATTTAGCAAACATACACATATTCATATTCAATTATAACCATTCATTATTTATTTAATCAATAGTTTAATATATATTATGCCAGTCCCCATATTATTTAAGTATACTTAGTAATACCATAATTCAAATTCTAATTTCCCCTTATTATTATTTCTTATTATATAAAAATGTGTATTTTATTAATCCCTCTTCCTCTAGTTTCCATCCCTATTCTAACTTTGATTATACCGCTACTGTATTTAAACAGATTCCCTTTCTAATCATCATCTTTATTAAAGCTTTACTTGTTCATTTCTTAGTTTGCCTCTCATATTCCTCTTTTGGATCTTTATTTCTGTCTGCTTCCACATCTTGGCTACTCATTTTAAACATTTCTCCCTTCTCTGCCCTTCTCTGTTGTCTAGTTTCCAAAATATCTACTCTTGCCCCTCAGAACAGGTGCGCAACATAGGGGTTCTCCTGGATCCACAGCTGCAATTCAACCATCATTTGGCTGCTGTGACCAGGGGGACCTATGCACAGGTTCTCCTGCTGCATCAGTTGCACCCTTTCCTGAACTGGGAGGCTCTTCTTATAGTCGCTCACACCCAGTCACCTCTCGATTGGATTACTGTAATGCACTCTACATGGGGCTGCCCTTGAAGAGCACTTGGAGGCTTCAACTGATCCAGAATGCAGCCACACGAGTGATTATGGGTGTTCCTCGGCGCACCCATATAACAGTTGTCCTCCACAGATTGCACTGGCTTCCAGTGGTCTTCCGGGTGCAATTCAAGTTGCTGGTGACAACTTTTAAAACCCTTCATGGCTTAGGAGCAGGGTACCTTCGAGATCATCTGCTCCTACCTTATGCCTCCCAGGGCCCAGTTAGATCCCACAGAGTTGGCCTGTAATGGGTCCCGTCAGCTAAACAATGTCGGCTGGCCGGCCCCCGAGCTAAGGCCTTCTTTGTGGCAGCGCTGGGCCTCTGGAACCAACTCCCCACGGAGATCAGAGCCATCCCCAATTTATTCACCTTCCACAGAGCCATTAAGACCTGGCTCTGTTGGCAGGCTTGGAATTAACATCTTTTCCCCCTCCCCTTAGTATAAGTGAGAGCAGTATGAATGTGTTTAGATTATTTTTATATTACTGTAATATTGTACTTTTTT
>JANHGC010026969.1:0-10603 GCA_027560395.1 Boaedon fuliginosus | reverse complement strand
AGGGTTAGTGTCATTTCCCAGAGTCATTGGTTGCCCTCTCCCCCAGTGGGGGGATTCTAAATTTTCCCCTACCAGTTTTGTGGGTGTGGCTTTGTGGGGGGGGTCATGTGACTGAGTGTGTGTGGCCAACTCAATGTCACTCACGGCAAGGCGACAACTTGCTGCGAGTGACATCATCAGGTTGGCCACGCCCACTCAGTTGGTGCCATTTTTTCTCCATGAAAGAGCAAGAGGGAAAAAAAGCAGAGGGCCACGCTGTCATCCCAGTGCCAGCCAAGGCAGCGTTTGAGGGAAAGTGGATGCACAAGCTGGACTCGACTCAGAGAGTCAAGCAGCCACAGCTCTGCCCTTTCCCTCAAACGATGCCTTGGCTGGTGCAGGCTTTGTTGCTCCGGATCTCGTGGAGTGGAGAAGTAGAAGGCCAGGGCTCGGGGATCAGTGCTGGCATCCCAGTGCCAGCCAAGACAGCGTTTGAGGGAAGGGGCACAGCTGCGGCTGCTTACCCGCCTGAGTGGAAGGACTTGGTGGTGGTGGTTCGGTGAGAGGGGCACAGCTCACGCATCCCCTCTTTCCCTAACTAAGCATCTGAAAGAAGGGGGTGGCTTTTCGTAGTGCCGGTTTTGGGACTGCTACTGCCAGGAAGTTTATCTTCCCCATGAAACAGGCTCTTTCACATGGGAAGCTGCTCAGCAGTGCTAATTACCAGTGTTTTGGGGGCTACCCATGGAGTTTCTTTTCTATTGCAGCTGCACCCAACAAGGCAGGCGAACGGGAAAGATCCATGGTGGGCTTGCCTGCCTTCTTGGGTGCAGCTGCAATGGAGGCTCCTGTGGGGAAAGGGTGGTGCCGCCTCGAATTCCCCATCGGGTGAAGAGAGGCGGGGTATAAATTGAATAAATTGAAATTAAATTGAAATTGGAGAATGGTGCTGCAGGCCAGGTCCCTGGCTCTCTCTCTCTCACCTCTCTTCCCCCTTCCTAGCCGCCTGCCTGCCTAGACTCCAGGAGTGAAGGGAGGCATACAGTGGCCAGGAGTTGAGGAGCCCCCGGGAAGAAGCGTGCGGCCAAGCAGGCCAGCCAGAGGAGGGAGGAGGCGAATGGGAGGTGCCCAAGTGGCTCCAGCGGGACCGGCTCCAGCAGGTGTTTCATGGAGAAAGCTCGGAGAAAAACTGCCCCCTTCTTAGCACTGTTTTGAGGCTGCCTCCGCCATGGAACTTTCTCCATGAAACACCCACTGCAGCTGGAGCTGCTGGAGCATGTCCCGCTCACCTCTCCCTCTCCTCCAGCCAACCTTAATGCTCCATCTTAAAGCACTGGAGCTTTAAGAGCTGCCCAGCTGAGAGAAAGCCAGAGCTCCTCAGCGCTTTCCTGCAGTTTGCTCCGGTGGCTCGGAGCTCTTTCCCTGGCCTTCTCTCAGCCCCAGCAGCTCTTAAAGAAGCTCTGAGTCTGGCGTTAAAGCAGTGCTCATTCCAGCAGCCCAGAGTGAGTATCACTTTAGCACCAGAGCTTCTTTAAGAGCTACTGGGGCTGAGAGAAGGCCAGACCCCCACACTGCCTCACAGCCATTTCAAAACAGCTGCAAAGCTCTGGAGGCTGCGTGTCATCCCAGCAAACCCCCCCCCCCAGCCATGGAAAGCCCCAGAGGCCATGTGCAGGTCCAGCTAACCCCACCCCTAGGGCCTTGTGAAGCCTCAGAGGCCACGTGCCAACCCAGCCAACACCGCCCATGGCACAGGTCCAGCCACCACCACCCCATCATCCCCACCCCAGTCCATACCTGGCTCAGCCGGGAGTTACCTCTGGCTTCTTTCAGCGAGGAGAAGCCTGCAGCCACTGCCAGTATTTTGGCGCAACAAGCTTGCAGACTTCGCGCCCAAAAAGCGATCACAGCTACATGCTGAAAGGCCTCTGTGGACCCTGAGTGCATGAACAGGACCCACAGGTGATGAGGTGAGGAGAAGTGGGGGATGGGGGGGACTGAATGAGAGGGAAGCTGAGTGAGAGCCCCTTCCAAGTATCGGCATTAATAAAAGCAGCCTTCCTTCACCCCAGGAAGTGCAAACTTTCAAACTTATCCTGAGTGCTTCTCTGCAGCAGCTTCCTCCACCCTGCAGCCCGGCGGGGTGAAGGAAGGTTACTCTTATTAGTGCCAGTATTTGGGAGGGCCTCTCATTTTGTGAGATCCACAGTAGCCCCTCCCAAGTACCGGCATTAATAAGAGCAGCCTTCCTTTGCTTCCCAGGCGGCAGTGGCTACCTGGCAGCTGCTGAACACTACCCCAGCCCCTCCCCTTGCCCTGCAGCCATGTGGAAGTGGCTGGGAAGCTGCAAAAGTCACCGCTGCTTCCAAGGCAGCAGTGGTTGTCTGGCAGCCTTCCCATATGCTTTCCCAGCTACCCCAGCCCCACAACCATGTAGAAGTCCCCCACCTGCCCTCCCTGCCCTGGAGCTTACCTGGCTAAGGCAGGGCAAGGAACCAGGTGGCCTCTTCTTCAGTTCGGGGAAAGAAGCCTGCAACCACCGGCTCTTTTTTGGCGTGAGAACCCTGCAAGCTTCTCATGCCAAAAAAGAGGCAATGGCTGCAGGCTTCTCCTCTGAAGTGAGTCCCACGGGCATGGGGCAAGTGGGTGATCACATGGTAGGCAGGTGATCACTCACTTCGAACCACCTGGCTCCCAATTAGACCCGGACTAAAGTCATTCTCTATGGTATTTATCTCAGCAAAAGATATGCTACGCCGCTCTGCATAGCGCCTTCTCGCCCACCTCACCATTCTGCCCAAAATCACACCAGCAGTCTGGAGAGAAGCTCTTAGCGCATCTCCAAAGCGTACAATTGAGGGAACCATCCGGGGCACTCAAAGGGTGGCAACCCAGCCATCGCATTACGAATCCATTGCAATTGTAGAAAAGTGAAGGAGCCATTTCTAAATTGTCTTTTCTCCCGATGACAAGGTTTTTCTGATGGCCGGCTTGAAGAAGTGGCCATCTAGGGGCTTCAGATGGAAAGCTGCTTTTTCTAGGTGCTTTGTGCTTCTCCGGGTACGAGGAGGAAAAGGGACAGGAGGAAGAAGGAGAAAAACTGCCCCCTTCTCCTCATTTATAAAGCACGCTAACTTTAAATTAAAAGTGCTGTGCAAGGCGGCTCCTGGTTCCCAGCATATGGGGAGAGAGGCTTTGCTCCGGCTGAGACATAGATGCTGATGCATTTGCCATGAAGGCAAGATAGAACACAGTGGCTTTCATGTCTCAGCTGGAGAAAAGTTGCGCTGCCATGAGCCGCCTCGCAAAGCACCTTTAGTTTAAAAATAGCGTGCCAAAAAGTAAGGGTAAGATCAGCCAGAATTTCAGCTACTGGTACACCTGTACCAGGGCGGACCGGCTGAATCCCACCACTGGTGCATCAGAACAACTAGATACAGGGACAGCTTTTTCCTGAATGCCATCACTCTGCTAAACAACTAATTCCCATAACACTGTCAAATTATTTATCAAGACTGTATTACTATTACTCTTCTCATTCTTCCTAGTACCTATCTCTTTCCACTTATGACTATAATTGTGTTGCTTGTATCTTTACAATTTATATTGTTTTATTTATTTCCCAGTAGGATTTGATTGCTTATTAGTAACTTATGACTATCATTAAGCATTGTATCTTATGATTCTTGATGAATGTATTTTATTTTATTTTATTTATGAACACTAAGAGCATATGCAAAGACAAATTCCTTGTACGAGGTTTCATGCAAAACAGGATTAATTTGTCTTTAAATGAAGGAAAGCTATGTGTACTAGGGGGGGACTGTGATAAAATTCAATCCAACTTCCTCTAACTAGAAACTGAATATGCAGATATGTGTCGATTAGTGGATTATGAGGGTTAAAGATTAAGGGGAAACCATTTAAAAGAGAAAGCTATTTAAGATCCACTGTAATTTCAGTACAGTTTGGGTCAGAAATAAATTCTAGCTTCTATGAGCAGAATACCTATTCTCCTATTCAAAGCTTTAACAAAAATATTTTAGAACACAATCAGAGTCAAAATAATATATGTGGCTTTGTATAATGAAAATGGAATACAGATTAGAAATATGAAGGTTAAGATCTGAATATGAAAATGAGATGGTGATAGTAAAAGGAATACTATTAATTTCGATGTAGTATTGAAATGTTCTGATCATTGAATATATATTGATTTGAAAGTCCTTGCAGTGCAAAGCTCGAAATTGTGATAATGTTTTAATTTTTTTTGTAACTAAAAAAATAAAAAACTATATTTAAAAAAAAATAAAAAATAAAAAAAATGGGATACACTGAAATTAAATATGCAAATCCCACCTTTCGTAATTACAACTCTGATTTTAGATGGATGTTCCTGGATGATATTAAGACCCATATTTTGACCTGAAATATTTTGGATAGTATTAGATTGCTGTCTTATTGACTTTGGCTTTGATTTTGTATTTTTATCATGCTCCTTTATTCTTGTATTTTTATACTTTTTCTAGTATATTGCTTTGTTTTTATTTTAGGGCTATTGAATTTATTTTTAAGCATCTTATACACTATTTATCCATATTGATTTTCATTGTTATGAAATAGCCAACTTCTAGTTTTTCAAAAAGCTGAAATGCTTCTTCCAGAAAGCTTTTCTTTATAGAAAACGCCACACACATGAACACACATGTGCACCTAGCCCTCCACCTCCCCCCCCCACAGACACATAATCTCTAATTTATGAGCATATTTGTTCTAAGGAATCCCCAGAATAAAAGAAGAACCAATTGTACAGGGTTTGTAAATACAAAAAGATAGCTAGTTTACAGTACTGTCTGTAAAAAGATCTGAGTAAAAAGTATGTTCTCTGACTGAGAAAGAAGAAACGGGTTGAGATGGGGGTGGGAAGAGCTAATTTGACCAGAAGGATTGACAAACATGTTTTCTCAGCATATAAAGTGAAAGAAATGAAAAGGACCCAGTGGTAGTCATGTATGAACATTTGCACACATTGCCCCCATTTTTGTGCCAACATTGCAATGCCAAGGAAGATGCCAATTTAGATGAGAGGTTTTAGCTGTCTGGCAGCTCAAACCTACAATGTATCTCCCATTCCTCCCATACAGATGGGCCTCTGAGACCCCAGTGCCACAAGAAGAGAGAAAGTTTGTCAAAAAAAACCTGTTGGAAGAAAAATCTGGTCCTGTTCCAAGCCAGGAGAAAGGCACAGAAAAATAAAATGGAGGCTGATTGGAAAGAAGGACTCTGTTTATTGATAAGCAGAACCAACAACAATGTAGTGAACCTTGTGTCTTTTGCCATTCTAATGGAGGTGGTTTAATCCTATTATGTCCTAAAACTCCTGTCCTATCCTTCTTAATATCACCAACCAGAGCTGAATATCTTTTGTTTGTGAATAGATTGGCCTAGTCTTTCTTAGCGGGCATAAAATATCCACCCCTAAAGACTTTAGACATTTACTAGAGGCTGTTGGAGCTGCTTTCTGCCTTTGTGAAGATTTTTCTCCGTTTCTCCTTTGGAGAAATATAATATTCTACCTCTTTTAATACTCCCCAAAATATTTCATTCTCTGGGAGAGAGGGCTTCCTACAAAATCTTTGTGGCCAAATAAGAGATCATGGGGAAAAAACAAACCATCAGAAAACACTATTTTTCCCTACTCACAAAGACTGTTGAGGTTGGAATGGAATGGATTGCTGGATAAACTGCAAGCCATGAGTTCTTAGTAATAATAATCTTTATTTTTGGTTACAGGATCCAGAAAAAGGGAAGGGAAGTGAGGAACTTCGTCTCCTGGGAGACTACATCCTAAAGGTAAGTTTAAAGAGTAGTGTAGGCACACACAAAAGAAGTGACTGAGGAACTCTGGAACTCTCTGAGCACATGGGGCTCGGGTACAAGCTTATATAGTGATGGCACCATATTGCCATCTACAGTCACAATACCATTAACACACCATAGGAGATGTTAGGTAAAGCCACCTGGTGGCCTTAGTCTGGGGTAGAGCCTAAAGACACAGATTTTTCCGTGACAAAGACAATGGAAAATTCTTCATCATTTATTTATTTGATTTATACTCTGCCTCATTTCCCCGGTCAAAGGGAAAATCATTCAGCCAACATGAAAACATTGGCTCAATCAGTAACTATATAATAACTTAAGAAGGCATGCCTCTTTTGTCCTTGGGACCCAATATTGCTCAATTTGATTCCATTTGTTGGGTTTCTTAACTGTTCAGTGAAACATTTACATGAAGGCTATGTAAAATATTATTATCTATCCTAAATGTTGGATTATTGCACAATTCAAATAAATTTAAACTTGTTTCCAAAGGTTTCAGACATCCCGCCCATGCAATTCAGGCCAAATGCCTGCGAGGAAAGAGTAAACGAGGGCGAGAGGTTCCCTCTTATAAAGGGCATGCTGATGATTCAGTAGAAAGAGTAGACAGGCTGTGCCTAATTCAGTGCTTTGAAATACATGCTCATATCACTTCAGTTTGTAGAATTCCTTGTAACTATTACTGAAAACTGATTACTAAAAGGAAATGGATTGGACTGGAACAATTTTAATTGTATTACTATTTATTTTTGCAATTATGTTCCTTTTGAAAAAGGGAAGCTCCTGGAATAACAGCCGCCCCGATCTCCCCCCAGGACCCAGGACTATACCCATTTTGGGAAACCTGCACATGATGGATCTGAAGAGGCCTCACAGAACAATGATTGAGGTAAAGCATGATGATTAACGAGTATCTTTACCATTCTTTGCCAAAATTTGTTGAGATAACACAAAAATATGATAACTTGCTCAGATAAGTCTTGTGTGTTGGCTGAAATTTTTCATTGTCTGTGGAGAGAGTTTGAAAATGAGATTTACCTAATATCTGAATATATACTGCTTGAACAAGGGGTTGGATTAGAAGACCTCCAAGGTCCCTTCCAACTCTGTTATTCTGTTATATTTATGAGTCCTGGAAGAATTGTTCAAATAAAATCTTTTTTGTTAATGGATGTCTGGAAGTTGAGTGATGGCAACTGGACTTCTTTTCTTTTGGGGTTTGAAACATTTGGCTGCTTCAAATAGCTTTGAGTTGGTTAGGGAGACCCCATATACTATATGTCCTCCAGGCTGGTTCCAAGAAGTGGTATATAAGTGTAAGTGCTATTGCAATTTCTCACCTAATCTAGATAGGCTCATTAGGACCCATCTAAGAGAAGGAATTTTGAGCAATGACCCTTAACTATGCTCTGAATACTCACTTAACTACCCTGGAGGACATATATGGGGTCTCCTTCCTCAACTTCCTCAGATTGTAGAAGCTTCTTGGATAAGCAGCCAAAGTTTCAAACCAAAAAGGAAAAGAAGTCCACTTGCCATGACTCACTTTCTAGGGAACTCTACCTGGAATACTGAGAATCTTCACTGACATTTATTAATAGACGTAAAATTTTGTAATTGTTCATTCAGATTTGCAGAGCTGCTTCAAAATCCATGGAAATATAAATGCTGTTAAGCTGAATGATTTCATATGTATGTTCTTAGAGGCACACTTATGTTTTAAGCAAAATTCTAATTAAAATGATTTCTGCAGGGAGCAACATTAGATGCAAGATTTTCTTACGGCTTTTTAAGAAGAGGCCTGGTCTTTCTTCCTGATTTTCAGTCATTTATAAGAAAATATTTTAATTTCTTTCCTTAAGGAATTCCCATGATCATCTTAAGAAACTACAAAGGCACAATAGGAAAGTTTCTGTGTGATCCTTTCAATAACCGGACAGAGTCTCTTTTTAGTAAAATTAAACTGTATGTCCAGCAATAGAGGCTTTAAGGCAGCTTTGCAAAATGTTTGAATATAAATAAATCTCTTCATCTTCATACAGTGCCCTATGTAGTTGAGCCCTTTATGAGAATGTTTATGAGTAACATTTATCAGTTTGACATGATCATCTGGAGTGCAAGAACTCTAAGGCTTGTTTTGATTTGGTACACACACACACAGAAACACACACTATAATAAATGAGATAAAATTAAAATTAAAAATCATAAAAATACAGCATCATAACATGCCATAAAGCAAAACCAGAAAATAACATGATCTCAGCCTTGGAATAGTGAGACATTAAGGTTCAAACAAAATTCTGCAAATGATTAATGATTAATTGTTGATTAAACAGGTTTTTTTTTCTTTTTCATCTGTTGAATTTCAGTTGTCCAAAAAATACGGTCCTATTTTCCGCCTCAGACTGGGATTCCAGGAGATGGTGGTGCTGACTGGCTATGAGGTGGTGAAAGAGGCTCTAGTGAACCAGCCAGATGCATTTGCAGAGAGAGCCTCTGTCCCCATTTTTCAGGATATTACAAATGACTTTGGTGAGTTCTGGATCATTCTGGATCATAGATGATAATCATTTCAGATGCGTGATCAGTATTCTGTAGAATCTTTCACCTGAATTTTTCCTCAGAAAAAAAGGAAAATGACATTTAACTGCCAAGCTCTACTGAGGCCTGAAGCTCTCCAGCCAATAGAGGCAAGGCATGCAAATTGGGCTAAGAATGCTGACGCCTCCAGGTCTCCAGCCAATAGAGGCAAGGCATGCAAATTGGGCAGAGAATACTGGCAATTGTTGGCTGCAGCAGGTACGGAGGGAGAAAGGGAGGGAGGAAAACTGTCCCCAACATGAACACCCTTTCCCCTGTGTTCATTCTACACAGACTGAGGAGCAGGTGACATGCCCAAGGAGGTAGCCAGTGCCCCGCTTCCCTGCCTTCTGCTCCTGATCCTGGCCACACCGCAGGAGTGGGTTGGAAGGAGCTGAGCCCCATTGCTTGCATATCCCCAACATGGACACCATTTGCCCAGCCTTTGCCCAGCAGCATTCAAGCCACGCCCCATTGCCTGCAGCCTGGCTGAGTCCCCACAGGTGTAGGACTAGGTGAGAGGCAGGATCGTGCATGCGCTGCCTTAGCCTGCCTCTGCCTGGAAGAAGGAGAGCAGCCTTTCCATTCTACAGGGCAGAGCACCTCTCTGCCAGTCACTGCTGAATGAGGTCTTGCTCAACTCGACTTGCAGTTAGGCCCATTCAATAAACAAATCTCCTCACCTGCTCCTCCACCTGTGCAGACTCGGCCAGACTGCAGGCAATGGGGTGCACCTTGGCTCCTTCCCACCCATGCCCACACACATTACAGCATGATCAAGGATCATGCATGCTCTGCCTTCACCTGGCCAAGTCATGCCCCGTTGCCTGCAGCCGAGCCAAGTCTGCACAGGTGCAGGACCATCAGATGTCTCTCTCCCAGCTACTGCCGAACAAGGCGTTCCTAAACTCAACTTCCAGGCGGGCCCATTAAAAAAAAAATTGTCACCTGCTCCTGCACCTGTGCAGACTCAGCTGGGCTGGGAGTCTGCACAGCTCTTTCCTTACCTCCCCTTCCCATCCAGCCACACCTTGCCACCTCTGCAACGATGGAGCTGACGAAGAGGGAGGAATGGAAGAAGGGGAGATGGCATGAGCAGCACTACCCTTTGTGATTCACCTGAGTACTAATACAACTCATCAACACCACCACAATTACCAATAACAAAATTACATCTCAACAAATAACCTATCCACTAAAATAACTGTTCAAAGGAAATAATCGCATAACCTTGGCTGGTTATGCAACAGCGGTGCAATTATTTCCATTGAACAGCTGATTGGCGGCCAAATCGCCTGCTTTGTGGTGACTTGGCCACCAATCACCTGTTCAATGGAAATAATCATGCCACTGCTGCAGTGGGTGGGAGTGTGCTCATATCGCCGAAATCAGCTCCTCACAACCACCATCAACAAAAACATGTAGTTGAATCTCTTCAGCCAGCCCACACAACCCCCATTTTCATCCTTCAAAGGTTGATTGGCCACAACTCGCCACACACTGCGCACACTCACTTGCCTACGTATCATTCCGCTCAACATTTTATTTATTTATTTATTTATTTTATTAGATTTATACCCCCCCCCCTCTTCCCTGGTCAAGCGGAACTCGAGGCGGCATTCAAACACTCCAACAGCTATTCAACCATTGTGCTTCAAACCAATGCAACATCGACTGCACAAAATCCAAACAACAGAACAATTCTGCTTTTTCTACTAAGCTACAACATTTCAACCAAATATTTCCAGAAAACACTCCATTTCAGTGCCCAAACAACCACCTTCAAAAAGAACATCAATGTTTCCAAAGATTAGTTTAAAAACAACAGCTCATTAACTACTGCAAACAATTCTTCTCCTTCACATTTTCAATATAACATCACCAATTACTTCATTAACTCAAACAGAAAAAATAAACCTCACACTCGATTCACTGATTTCCTCCCCAAATAAATATTCTGTCTACTATATTGATCAGAAGGTTCTTATAATAATAATAATTTATTAGATGTATACCCCGCCTCTCTTCACCCAAAAGGGGAACTCGAGGCGGCCAAAAAACAATACAACTAAAAACAGTGCCTATACAATAAAATTTCAAAAACTCATTCACTCAGCCAATCACAACACTAAAGGGGATGGGAGAACAGGTGATCAGGTCCAT
>JANHGC010026922.1:0-10606 GCA_027560395.1 Boaedon fuliginosus | reverse complement strand
CCAGATGAGTGTCACTTCTCGACTAGCCAAAACCAGCCAGGAGGGACACGGGGCCAACAAACAGGTGGTGGCACTCATCGCACCCACAACCTTGTCCACATCATCAGGTGCCACAGGGATAAACTCATCCCAGGTAACAGGACTAAGACCCACCGCCATCATCTCAACAGACCCTGTCCAGCCAGAATCAAGATCCAACCGAATCTGAGCGATTTTGTCTGACAGAAACTGAACAAACTCCTCAGCTCTACCCTGCAAGGGTTCCTTGGCCTCCGCTCATCTCAGGAGAGCACGAGTCACCCTAAACAGGGCGGCTGGGCGACAGTCTGAGGATGCGATAAAAGCGACATAGTATGAATGCTTTGCCGCTTTTATCGCCACTAAATAGGTCTCAATCTGAGCTCCTAATAGTGTTTGGGCAGATTCAGCCTTCCCTTTCTTCCAGCAGCGCTCTAAACTAATCTTTGTTAGTTTTGATAAAACCCCTAAATATTTGTCAACTTTTCCCAATGATTTCAAAGTAAAGTGTTTCTTTAAACTCTGAGCAAACTTTTCACATTTTCTTTTGTCCTTTCCAATATACAAGATGTCATCGACATAAATAAGTTCTTTCTCACTATGCCCATTTTCTTTTAACCAATCCTGGAACTACCCTGATATAAATTCAGAACCTCTATCAGTTTGAATAGACTCTATGTTTATCTTATGCTGTGTTTGTATCAACTGATAGAATTCCTAAAACTTCTGAAATGTCTCTGTCTTGTTGCGTAATGTATAAACAAAACAAAACTGAACCTGTTAAAATAATCTACAACTGTGAGAAAATAACATTTCTTACCCAGTGAAGGCTTCAGGGGTCCAATTAGATCCATGTGTATCAGCTGGAACAAATGTTTAGAAGTCCTAAAGGATTTTTTAGGTATAGGCTTTACCTGAGATTTAGAATTTTTGCAAATAGAACAATCCAAATAATTGCTACAATCATTTATTTTCAAACCCATGGCATTCTGAGGCATTTTCTGAACCACTGGGAAACTAACGTGTCCCATTTTCCTGTGCATCAAGTGAGCACAATAATCATGAATAGGTTTGCCTATTGAAACATGAGCTACACTCTGCTTCACTGGCAACATTGTCAAAAGTAACATTCTTTACAGGGTTCTTCGGAACTTCAGACTTCTTTATCTTTAATTTTAATCCTCCTAACAATTACACCACTGTCTTTAATATAATCACCTCCATCTTTAAATAGTACCTCTTTTTTAGTCTCTTTGCATAATTCAACAACACTCAATAAATTGTTAGCGATCTCTGGCACATATAAAGCATTATTCAATTGTCTCAGTTCTGGGATTACCACCGTGCCACGACCCTTAACTTTTACTGACTTCCCTGTGGCAACACTCACATGGGAATCTTTTTTCTTAAATTTGGTAAACAGCTTTTTGTCATTAATAATGTGTTGGCTGGCCCCAGAATCCATCAAAATATTAAAATTAGATTTCTCCAGTTTTTTCTCAGTCACTACATTCACAGATGACTGGTTACCTTTGTAATTACCTCTGCCACAACCCTTTCTGTCTCCTTTACCCCTTCTCTGGTTGGATGGAGATCTAGGTCTGTGGTATTGAGGACAGTCATATTTCAAATGGTTTTCAGACCCACAAATGTAACACTTATTTACACTGTTGACCCTTTCAGTATAAGCATTCCTCTTAATTGGTTTGTGTGGCCTTGGCATTGACTCACAGTCTTTTCTCATGTTGTCCTCAGCAATCATTTTGCCAGTTAAATAATCTAGGCAAAAGACATCAACATCTACATTATCCATTGTGGTAATAAATTCACTCCATGAATCATCTAGTGAGTTAAATATAACACTTATCAGGCTCTCTACAGGAACCTGTTGCCTTCTTAGAATTAGGTCAGCCTAACACTGTTAAGGTTACACAGGTGCTCACTAATATTAACACCAGGCTTCAGCTTTGCATTATGAAGGTCTCTTGATAACCTGCTAGTTGCAGCAGTACTCCTGGAATGAAACATATTAAACAATTTTTCCCAAATTTCTTGAATTGTTAACCCATCTTGGAAGCTGGGATACAAAGCAGTGTCAATAACACTTAACAAGGTACAATACGCTTTAGTGTGTAAATCTATAATTTCTGGAGACCAGGGTTTTTCAGCTGGCTTCAGCAGCAGGAACAATATCCCCTGGTTAAGGAGGACCAATTAAATGTCTCTTGCCCACTCCAGCAGGTTGCAACCTGATAGGAGAGCTTCTTGAAGCCAGGTGCCAAAACTGTAAGTAAAACTGGTGATGCATTTGACAGCTGATGCTGTCCAGGGTGCTGAAATATTTTTTTCTATTTTTTTCAGGTACAGGGATTGCAGCACCAAGACTTGCCAAAAAGCATTTGATAATGTTAATTGGAAATATATAGTAGCAAAATTAAGGTATATGAATTTTGGAAATAAAATGATAACGGCGATTCAAATAATGTATACAAACAAGTGGCCTGGTCTCAGAATGCGATTTTGTTCCCTAGCTTGCAGTGCGTGGATCATATTCATCATGTCTGCACCAGCCAGGAGGTCTCTGCTACTGGAGTGCTGTTGCTGCCTGACCTGGCGGACTTTGCAGATGTTTTTAGTGAGAAGGAGGTGGACCGTTTGCCCCCACATCAACTGTATAACTGCCCTGTGGACCTCGTGCCGAATGCATTGCTTCCCATGGGGAGCTTGTACTCCATGTTGGACCCAGAGTTGGCCACCTTGAGAGACTTCTTGGAGAAGAACCTGGCCAGGGGGTTCATCCAACCCTCAACCTCGCCTCTCTCAGCCCTGGTCCTCTTCGTAAAGAAGAAGGCAGAAGATCTTTGTTTGTGCTGCGATTACTGCCGGCTGAATGCTATTACAGTGGGGAGTTGATACCCCTTGCTGTTGATTCCAGAACTGATGGAAAGGCTTCGTGAGGCGACCATCATCATGAAGCTCAATCTGCATGGTGCCTACAATTTGGTGTGAGTTCATGAAGGCGATGAATGGAAGACGGCGTTTGGCACCTTCTCCAGTTCTGGAGAAGCCTGATGGCCACATTGGAGGTTCAGGTGTGTCTGTTGTCAGCCCACCATCCAGAGACTGACGGTGGGACAGAGAAGGTAATCATCATCTTGGAGCAGTACCTGTGCTGCTTTGTGAACCAGCAGCAGGACAACTGGGCTGATTACCTCCCCATCGCAGAGTTTGGATTTAACAATTCGCAGCACACCTCTACGCAGATGACCCTGTTCTATGCCAATGTGGGGTACCATCTATGGCTCTTTCCTCTTACCCAGTCAGACTCCCCTATCTCAGAAACATGGGACTTCTTGACAGAACTACAGGCTGTCCAGCAGCTGGTGCGGCGGCATCTGATCTGGGCAAAGGAGGACTACAAGCAGTTCTCCGATCAGTCCCGATGGGCAATGCCACCGCTCACAGTGGAGGACCAGGTGTGGTTGTCCACCAAGCATCTCCCGATCTCCCACCCGGTCAAGAAGTTGGACCACCGCTTCATTGGCCCATATCCTGTAGAGGCCGTCATTACCCCGGCGGCCTATTGCCTGATCCTGCTGCGGTCTATGTGGATCCATCCAGTCTTCCACTGCTCCCTTCTGGTCCCTGAGGCCCCATCTTGTTCCTTCCGATGGCTGCCAGATTCTGCCCCACTGGATATGACTGCAGGGGGAGGCCCAGCCGAGTATGAGGTGGACAGTATTTGGGACTCTCGCTGGCTGAAGGGGTGCTTCCAGTATTTAATTGCATGGAAGGGATATGGGCCTGAAGATTTTTCGTGGGTGGATGCATCATCGGTCCATGCTCCAGACCTGGTGTGGGCCTTCCATGAGCAGTTCCCATCCCAGCCACATCCAGACCATCAGACCTGAGGGGAAGGGCCCTGCGATGGGAAATGTGTTGTGGCCCCATCCTCTTCTGTTGCGCTGCCTTCGGAAGTTGAATCCAAGGAGGTAAATTTGGAGGCAGAGTTGGACAGTGGGCCGATGGCATCTCCCCTCCTGGTGAGTCAGCAGGAGCTGGATGTTGCCAGAGTGCCAGTGGAGACCAGCCAAATTGGGAGCGAGCAGTAACTGGTGGGGGCTGGCAGCAGTGAAGAAGAAGTCTTGCTGGATGCTAGAGAGAGAGAGAGAGAGACGTAGACTCCAAAGGCAACAACAACATCAGTGAATGTGGAGTCGGGAGGCACCTGGTTACTGATTGGGCCACACCCTGAAGGGTTTAAAGAGGGTGTGGCTGGGCTTAGGTTTTTGCTGATAACAATTGCAAAAATCTGCATGTGAATCTGAGTGTTCCTGTATGTGTTCCTCCTCTGGAGGAATTCCAGCTGGGTTTCAGGTTCTTTGAAGATTTCTGGCTGGCTGCCGGCTCTTGTAATCTGTTTGGACTCTAGCCTGGTATTGGGACAATTATTTGTACTACGGGGTTTGCTTTATGGGATTTTCACTTTAAAAGACAGTGTCTGTATTTTTGAAATATATTCCTTGGTTTAAAGACTCACTGTTTGTTGCATGTTTGCTGTGCACTGGGTGGTGGAACAGAACAAGAACTCAGAGGGAGAGGTTGTGTCCCTCTGAGCTCCTGAAGAAGGCCGCAGGAAGACCTTGTGATCCCCGACATTTGTTTTTGAGCTCCGACAGGATGCTGCTTCAGCGTAGGACATTGGAAGAAGACTAGAATTGCTGGCAGGGGCCTCAGGAGGATGAAGATGACCCAGAGGAATAAGAATCATGTCCAGTCAGACTGAGGACTTAGGTGCGAAGACTGGAGCCTGGAAGTCCTCAGAAGACATTGGGAATGGTAAGTATGGCCAGCTCAGGTCTAGATAGCATGGGTGGGTGGCCTCCTTTGGTGTGCCAGCCTGAGGTAGGCTCAAAGCAGTGCCAAAAGTCTCATTCAGCATTTTTATTTATTTATTTATTTATTTATTTATTTATTTATTTATTTAAATTTATACCCTGCCTCTCTTCCCGGGTCAAGTGGAACTCGAGGCAGCTTATAACAGTAAAATGCAATTTGCAATATAATATATTAAAATTACTAAACAACCATACATACAGCAATCACAAATCATTCAAAGAAAGCAAGGGAAAAGAAAAGGAAAGGGAAGAAAGGAACAGAAAAAGGGAGGGGGGAGAGAACATCAATTCCAGGCCTGCTTGCAAAGCCAAGTCTTGGTGGCTCTGTGAAAGGACAACAAGTTAGGAATAGTTCTAATCTCCACAGGGAGTTGGTTCCATAGGACCGCTGCCACCACAGAGAAGGCCTTAGCTTTGATTTCTGGCAGGGCAGGCATGCCAGGGTTTGTGGTTGCCTGGCCTGCAATGGCCACAGTGGCCATCTGGGCATGAGGCTGGTCAGCCCTGGGTGGCAGCATGCTTGGGGTGGCCAGGCTTGGTGATTCTGCTGCTGCCCCCTTGATCATTCTTTCGGCTGGCCAGCTGCTTCAGGTTGTGGCAGTTTTATTAACTGCCCATGGAGCAACCCCTTGGGAGCTATAGGGTGTTGGCACTTGCACCTGTAGCTTGCTTTGGGCAGGGCTTTGGAAGGCTGCCATCTCAGGGGAGGTTTATCTAGATGCTAGAAAGTGGGCCTGCTCCATTTTTGCAGCCTGCAACACAAACGGGATCTCGGGGCATAACTGTATGCCCACAAGCAATCCCACAGTTTTTTTGCTTTGTGCTATCAGACCTGGGGGTTTTTTGTCTGTAAATACATTTAGTAGGGCTCTTAAATCAGCTCTAGGTCTGTGCTTGCCTCTAGCAAGCCAAAGGCCTGTAGAAAAGCCATCCTGAACTCAGTTCTCTCAGCTAGGCTCAGGACATTGAACGCAGGTTGTTCTTCCAGCTTTTGCCTTCTTTCCACCCCTTCTTCTGGCCCTTCTTCTTCCCCTTCTTGGAAGATATCATCCCATTCTGCCTCCTGTTGTGGTGAAGCAGAATGGGATTGGTTCTGAGGGGTCTGAGCAGTCGGTTGCTGCTCTAAAGATGCTGGTGGAGTTCTAGAGCTTGCCCTTTCTATCTGGGTACCCCCTGTGGCCATCTCACCTTCCCCAGGCATTGGAGTCATTGTAGGGGTCAGCTGTGCTACCATCTGTCAGGCCATGGATCTGGTCTGGATCCTGGACTTCCTGGTCCTGGCACCTTCTTGGGTGGCCAACCATCCTCTGCTACCATTTGTCAGGGTGAGGGTGGCATCATGCCCACAAGGAATTAGCACACCAACATTGTCAGCAAGCAAGTTTTTATTGGTGAAGTGATCAATACAGCAATCATCGGCAAAGATACATGAGAATAGGAGGACATAGCAGGATAGATACAATGGGAGCTACAAGCTCCTTACATAAGGTAAACGTGTGTGGGAGTCAGTCTTCCCAGTAACAGCTAGGGAACCAACCACATCAGGGTAGTAACAGAAGGTAAAGTGTGGAGGCTAGCAACTGCCATTAGTAACATTTATTTATTATTTATTTATTATTTAAATTTGTATCCTGCCTTTCTTTCCTGGCCAAGGGGAACACAAGGCAGCACACTAACATCAGCCAGGAACTGCATGGGATCAGGTCAACAGCAGGAGCTGAGTGGGACGATAATTATAGGGTTCCCAGACATCTGGTCTCCATGTGTAGAGTTGTGATACATAATAAAATAATAGTCAACTATTATTCAGCTAAGACACTGAACTTGTTGATCAGAAGGTTGGCAGTTCAATGGTTCAAATCCTTAGCACCACACAATGGAGTGAGCTCCTGTTACTTGTCCCAGCTTCTGCCAACCTAGCAGTTCTAAAGCACATAAAAATGCAAGTAGAAAAATAGGGACCACCTTTGGTGGGAAGGTAACAATGCTCCGTGTGCCTTTGGCATTTAATCATGTCAGCCACATGACCATGGAGACGTCTTTGGACCACACTGGCTCTTTGGCTTAGAAATGGAGATGAGCACTGCCCCCTAGAATTGGGAACAACTAGCACACATGTGCAGGGGAACCTTTACCATTACCTTTTAAGGGTTAATGGAATTCCAGAGGGGTTGGGTTTAGACTGCTTGTGGGAATATAATAACTCCAGGGTGATTCCCTTTTTGACTCCACCCCCAGGCTCTGCTTTTCCTTATCCTACAGTGTCCTGGTCATTGAACCAAATTTATCCCTTAAAAGTTCTACAACAGCAGACAATGAAACCCACAGTGTACCAGAATCTCTGACCAACCATGCTTCAGAGAGTAGTCATAGCTATGACCGGGAAAGAGAGGCATGGTATAAATCAAATAAATATAAACTATAAATATAAATATATTAGACATGGTAATTGTGTGCCATAATCTATTCCATTTGTTCCCAACCAGATGCCCTCCAGGTACTGGGACAACCCCCAAAATGTCCAGAAAAATAGAATATAATTTGGTCAATCTTTAGTATCCTAATCAATAGGGCTTTAAGTGACATCAATGAATGATTATCAAGATGCTACCTGGGAAGTCAGTTGCTCCTCTCCATAATAAGCTGCTTCTTACAGTATCACACGTGGGACGTTCTGCCTTTGTTCACAACCCAGCTTGTATAGGTGGAAAGTAGAGACTCTTTTCTGGAAATATAAGACCTCAAGAATTGGATGGAATTGCTACAGCTGGGCATCATTTACACCTAGATTTTCAATCTATAAAATTTACTGATTTTTTTCTTTAATAGATACAATAGGAAAACACAATATGCTGTGTGTTAGAAGGCTGTAAACCACACAGAACACAATCTGTTAATATTGAATTGGCTATTGATAGCCAGAAATGCATATAACCTCATTGGGATTAGTCCTCATCCCTGTACATTATTATAAAAAATATATATTAAGAGAAATTTAGGTTTCATAAGGCATTTCAAAGCTTTTTAAGCATCTTGCATTATTTATGTATTTATTTATTTATTTGTCAAACATGTACATGATAACTGGTAAGGTATAGACATAAACATGAACAAAGAAAGTATATACAGGTAAATGGAAACAGTAAGACAGGGATGGTAGGCAGGCTGGTGCGCTTATGCAAGCCCCCTTTACGGACTCTTAGGAAGGGGGTGAGGTCCACGGTAGACAGTTTGAGGTTGAAGCTGTGAGGGTTTGAGGCTGTAACAATGGAGTTGGGTAGAGCATTCCAGACATTAACTATTCTGTTGCTGAAGTTGTATTTTTGGCAATTGAGTTTGGAGCGGTTTACCTTGAATTTATATCGATTGTTTGCCCATGTTGTGGTTGAAGCTGAAGAAGACTTTGACAGGTAGGACGATGTAGCAGATAATTTTGTGGACTATTGTGTGGACTATTTTGTGGATCAGACTACAGGCGGCGCAGTTCAAGATTGTCTAAGCCCAGCATTAATACATAATCCTGATAGGGGTTTTGCAGGATCGTATTATCATATACAGTTTATATTTCAGTTTAGAGGTTGAAGGTGAACATAATATTTCTAGGCATACAAAAGGCAACATAAATCAGAGGACATAATATCCTAGATTCTAGCTGAGGAATGCAATTGTCTAATTCATGTTTTCAATATTTATATTGATCAAATAAGACACACGAGGAATATCACTTGGAACTAGGCATACCATCTTTAGCTACTGCCCTATGGAAACATGCAATGGGCTATTGGCTGTGACTTTGTGGGTCAGACTCCCTGATTACTATTTAGGACAATGTCTATGGTGAGATGAATTTTCCCATTCCATGGGCACGTAACGTACATGTAAAACTCATTAATATAGGCATTTCTCCTACTGAAGCACTTGCACACGATCTTGAAGTTGCCAAATCGCTAATATCTCAATGTTTAGATGATATTGAACAACAACATAACCTGGCTCTTGGTTCTGGATCGTGTTCCCCATCCTCTCTTGGTATTGTCCCCCTTGGCGCACCCTCCTGACTATTTTGACAGGTAGGACAATGTAGGAGATAATTTTGTGGACGATAATTTTGTGGACGACTACAGGCAGCGCAGTTCAAGATTGTCTAAGCCCAGTATTAATACATAATCCTTATAGGAGTTCTGCAGGATCATATTATCATATACAGTTTATATTTCAGTTCAGAGGTTGAAGGTGAAAATAATATTTCTAGGCATACACGCAGATGCAGGGGTGCGTACACGGGGCACTTACATCGCATTTTGGGAGTGCAGGAGCGCACTTTGGGCACTCAGCACCAAAAAGGTTAGCAATCATTGTCTTAGATAGTAGATTCTCGAGGGGTTCAACTTCCCCCCATTGCTTATATGATGACTGTCCCCCAGAAATGATAGCCCACATTATCCTTACATACCCCTATTACCAGGACATAAGACAGGACCTCATTCTCCGAATTTGCCAAAGATTCCCTGGATTGCCTGGGAAATTTCTTATTAGATTCCTACTTCAGGACACTGATCCCATAATTACATCCACAGTGGAAAAATTTCTCACAGCAGTGATGACTTTTAAGACTCGTAGGGAGAAATCAGCTGGACCTAACTAACGGTGACATTCTCATTGGTTGTTTTATGGATGATATGTCTAATGTCCTAAAAGTGCTCTCTTTTTTGTATGAACTTTGAGTTGCAGTTAAAGTTATATATATACACATGAGAAATAGACTTCTGCTTTCATGAAGTATTGAAAGTTACCATAGTGGGAAAAATAGGAGGAAGGCTTATTAGGTATGTTCACCACTTTAATTCCACATGTAGGATGGGACAAAATAATAACAGCAAGAATATCTTCACTCCTACTGGAGCCAATGCCTAGATTTCAAAAAGGAAATATTCACTATTATGTTGTACCTACCAAGTCACTAATGCAAGTTGTGTTTTCCAAATATTTTCTTCAAAGCTTCCAAGACATCTCGATTCCTCAAGCTATATATGAAGGGGTTTATCATGGCAGGTATGATGGTAAAGAACAGTGTATTAATCATGGCTTCCTGTGGTGAATACGAGGATGTAGGTTTCATGTATGTTACAATAGCAGTTACATAGAAGATCCCAACTACACACAAGTGAGACATGCAAGTTCCCAGGGCTTTGTGGCTCCTTTCAGAAGATCGTACTCTCACAACTTGGAGGACGATGGCAACGTAGGAAGTGAGGATAAGTGAGATGGGTATGAAAAGTACCATGAAATTTCCAGCATAAGCTGTTCTTTCGAAAGCAGAATTATCTGAGCAAGACAGCTGGATAAGAGCTGGATAATCACACATGTAATGTTTTATCACATTGGACTTGCAGTAGGGAAGGGGCAATACATAAAGTGAGGAAGTGAGAGCTTGGACAGTGGAACAAAACCAAGCTGCCATTGACATCATATAACAGATGCTTCTCCTCATGATGATGGGATATCGCAAAGGTTTGCAGATGGCCACATATCTGTCATAAGACATGATTGCCAAGATGAGGCATTCTGCTCCTCCTAAAATCAAAGTTATAGAAATCTGAACAACACACCAAGGGAGTGAAATGGTATACCTGTTGGTTATAAAACTGACCAATACTTGTGGAACAATGGAGAGAACTTGGCAGAGGTCC
>JANHGC010026873.1:0-10608 GCA_027560395.1 Boaedon fuliginosus | reverse complement strand
TGGGGTTAACCTAAAGCTGGCTGAGGAATTCTGGGAGTTGAAGTTCACAAGTCTTAAAGTTGCCAAGGTTGGAGACCCCTGAAGTAGAGTACCTGTGTCAAATTTCTTAGGATGTCCAATGGATATTAATTTCTCATACTCACTCTGAACAGAATACCACCAATTACTGCCCCTGAGAGCAATAAATATTATATGGAATAAGTTCCATTGAAATCAGTAGAATGTAAAAACCTTGGTGTGCTTGAGTCCTATTGTTTTCACAGCACACTTTAATTTTCCCAGGATCATCAGTATATTAAAATAATATTTTTTTTTAAAAAAAAAGGAAGTCACCCCCTACAATAAATGCATCTTCCAATTAACTAGTTTGTAAGTCACTGATGGTATGATAGAGAACATTCAGGGCCTCGGCTCTGTTTGCACAAGGAGGAATATACACAGATGAGATACTGATAACAGAAAATTCCCTAGGCAGATAGAAGGGCCTGAATTTGATAGTCAAAAGCTCCACATCAAGGGAGCACAGACATGAAACCACCTTGGCATTATTACACCATCTGTCATTTATATAAAAACAGACCCTCCCCTCCATGAGTTTTGCCACTAAGAGCAAAACTCTGGTCCAGCTGAAATGTTGAAAAATCCCATCAAGCTATCCATGCTATCAGGACACAGGGCTTTTTTTAATCATAGAAAATGATGGTATCAACCGTGTAAATAAATAAAAGATAGCCTGTTGTAGGTTCTTTGGATCATAAGGCACCTTCTGAATGAGTCACTATGTACTGTAGCTAATAATAGATTTTATGAGTTTGTAATAAGCATTATCATGAAGAAGTAGTATTTTATTGCACAAATTCGAGTTTAACTTCAACAGTGCATTCAGTTCATTTTTACTTGTTGACTCTTCAAACAATCTTATAGGTGGAAAAATTAAAAGAAAAAAAAATGATCTTGCCTCCCTCAGTTCCATCCCATAGAAACACGGAAACATGTGACAAATCCACCACAGCTATTTTATACAACTAATGTGGCAAACTCTTTCGCATCACTATTTCTTTGCATTTTGGTATTTAATGATTACGGGCCTTGCAGTTTATGGATTGTTATTATAGTATAGTTAGGCCATATGTAACTGACAGACTGGATTTAAATATAGGTTTTATCTGTTCTTTATTGTTTTATTCTAGAATTTTTAACTGGATATTCACTCAGTGCTTTTATTTGTTCTGGTCTCTAGTCTTTGACTAGAGTGCATGGAATTTGGGAGGGTCTGATTTGATGCATCTGGTCTCTATTGGAAATATTTATTTATTTATTTATTTATTTATTCATTCATTTATTTATTTATTTCATTTATTTGGATTTATACCCCGCCTCATTTCCCCGGTCAAGGGGAACTTGAGGTGGCTTACAACAATAAAAATATACAGTATAACAAGATAAAAAATCCATTTACATTCACATTCATCCAAGGGGGGCACATTAATAGGACAAAAACAATTCAAATAAAAAAAAAATATTAATGTGAACCCTTAACTGTCAGAGGACATGTAGCCAATAATATGAATTGTGCTTAGTTTATTTATTTATGTTTTATTTTGGTTTTTTGGTTTATATGATTATATGATTGTGAAACTAAGCAAAATTCATAAAGAAAGACACTTTCCTGATCCTTACAAAAAAGGAACATTAAACCATCCTCCATGAAATTATTTCTTAAATATAAAACCCAAAGAATCACTTCTAACCAAAGTCTCCCCAAACTCAAAAAATCTATTTTACCGGACAATATATCATAATAAATATATAATTGACATATACATTCCTGTCCAAGGACCAAGATTGTTGTTTTAAGCCAGTGTTTCTTAACCTTGGTGACTTGAAGATGTGTGGATTTCAGTAATCTGTCTGAGGAATTCTGGGAGCTGAAGTCCACGTATCTGCACGTTGCCAAAGTTGAGAAACACCGTTCTAAGCCATCAAAATATTATTAACTGAACAATGCTAATAATTATTAGTTTCTACTGGGCCTTCACAGATTTAGAAAGAAGAAATATAAATAATAAATATTTCCCTACATTTGCTCTCTGTCCTGCCTTAATGACAATTTCTAATTTTGGTTTTGCGCTGTTATAGTTTTATATGATCTATTTTGCCATATGCAACTTCACTTTGATGATTTCAGTAAATCTTTGGAACTGAATAAAAAGAGCATTTCAAAATCTTACTGCTGAGCAAGCCAAATCTACATTTTGGTATTCCTTGAATAAAAATCTAATTGAAACAGTTTAGCAAGGCTTTTGTATTCAGGCTTAATATCAAATCTCTGATTTATACTATAATATAATGTTGTTCAGGAAACCATTCACAAGGCACATGCTTGGTTCTTACAATTTTTGAATATTTAACCCAAACCCTTATTTTGTACATGCTAGCATATTGTTTGTTACATGTTTTCCATAAATTGAGCAACTCATAACATATTGTGAATCTGAATTCTTCAGATGATTCATCTCTTGAGGCTCCTGTGAGCAGCATTTTGCTTCTTGCATTTTTCTCAGGGCTAATGCTTGTCAGAAAGTGTTATTAATATTGAAGAAATTTAAGGTAATGCCAAGCCAGCGGCAAGTTATGTAGATTGACCAATCTATAGCAGCTGACTGTCATTCTTTCAAATGTTCAAACATGCCTTTCACCTTGTAAGTTATTTCTGGAATACATTTTGTTCCTGTGCTCATTTGTTTATTCAGCTTCTTCTTAAAATTGTTCTTATCTGTTCAGACTATGTGAAATGCCATCACCATAAGTTTTGTGAATAAATAAAATTATCTGGTCTTCAGTCATACTCTGTAGTAGGAAATAACTTCTAAACTGGAACAAAACCTCCATTATTATTCCACATCACAAAACCTGTGATGTGTCTGCTTTGTACCTCTTGATAAATCAGGTCACTTGGAAGGAATCCAGGTTGTAATCTAGATGAAAGCCATTTCCTCAATTAAGCTTCAGTTCCTTTGCATTTCACTATAACTTGTCTATTACTAAGTCCAAATCGAACACTGATTGGGAAGATGACTTCATTTTGGCATACTTAAAAGAACATTTGCAGGTTTTTAATGCAAGTTATTAATGGAGTCCTTTTAACCTCAGGACAAAAAGGCATGTGAAGTTACATTTAGCTAAAGGCTATTAAGGGCAAGATCTCCCCCTGGAAAAAAAATCATTTATAGTTATTTGTCAGTATCTGGTATAGCATTTTCTCTCATTCTTCAAATCTCAGTTGCATGATAAATCATGACTGGTAGCAATTAAAAGATTTATTTTGTGCACTATATCGAAGTCTAGATCTCCAAAATCTCGTAGAAAGAATGTGCATGTGAGATGGGAATGGATCAAAGATGGAAGAAACAATTAACTTTTTTTTTTACCCACATCTGATTTTTTTTTAAAGGAACTCTCCATCCTGTTTAGGATAGAATAAGAAAAAGTTATTTGAAGGAATGAGCAAAAATGTGTTGTTTCACATGTTCCATTTCCCTCCGGATTATGCTGAAACTCCTGAAAGATGTTGTTCCAGGAGTTGTTGGCCGCTTCAGAAAGTGTATCGTCCAACCACTTCCCATTCATGGTGCTCAAAACAGCCATCCGCAAGAATGTTCTGGAAAGAGGTATGGCATGGTCTTCAGCCTGTTCTAGAATTTTCCAGAATGTCCTGTTCTCAGACTGATGAATTTACACGCCGTTACTGAATAAAATCATGGTCCATGGGTACCAGCCAAATTCAGTAGTACAGTTGTTTAATATCAATTAGCTCTATCCAAACTCTAACATTTTCTTGCCAAAAGTGGCACTGAGGGGATATGGGATGCTGCTCTTTCAGAAAACCCAAGACTATGAAACAAGTGTAGTAATGACTACTCCTGTGGCTTAGATTTGATATTGAATGAATGTCTTGATAATGAATCAGTTTAAGTCAGAAATGTCTGAAGACCTATTTTACTGTAGTAGTTAAAGTTTTGGCACTGAGCCATGGTGGCGCAGTGGTTAGAGTCCAGTACTGCAGGCTACTTTTGCTGACTGCTGGCTGCCTGAAATTTGGCAGATTGAATCTCACCAGACTCAAGATTGACTCAGACTTCCATCCTTCTGAGGTGAGTAGAATGAGGACCCAAACTGTGGGGGCAATAGGCTGACTCTGTAAACTGCTTAGAGTGTGCTGTGAAGCTATATATAAGTCTAAGTGCTACTGCTATTGGACTAGGATTGCAGAAAGCCAAATTCTAACCCTGAAGTGCTATTTCATTACATTAAATTATTAGACTAAGAGTACAGTTCTTACCCTGTAACCTACTCAGTTTGGCCAGTTATACTCCCTATGCCTAGCATATGTCATACAATTGCGACTCAAGAAGGTGACCCCTCTATATGCTACCATTGACAGACATAAACCTGGAAATACAAACCGTGTTCCTTTCTGCATTGACACATGCACTTACATACAAAGCTTTTTATTTGATGACACAACTTATAACTGTTTCGTAGAAACACATGACAATAACTCCAAGGGCTATGTTAACACTCTTTAAGTACCTGCTCACCATTGTTTCATAATGCAGGACAGAAAACAATGAATAATATATGTTAACAATCAATTACATAAGTTGACTTAAGACTACCACTGAGCCTAACATTTCTGTTGCTAAGTGATACAGCTGATAATGAGTTTTGCCCCATTTTATGAGCTTTCTTACCATAGTTGTTAAATGAATCACTGCAGTTGTTAAGTTAGTAGCATGATTGTTCAGTGCATCTGGCTTTTCCATTTGTCAGAAGGTCACAAAAGTTGACCATATGAGTCTGGGACAATGCAACTATCATAAATTGGAACCAGTTTCCAAATGTCCAAATTTTGATCCCAATTATGGGGATGGCGCAGCAATTGTTAAGTGTGAAAAATCATTTTTTTCAGTGCCGTTATAAATTCAACCACTAAACAAATGGTTGTAAGTCAAAGACTAATTGTATGTTTCCACTGAATACTAGAAGAAAGACACCTTTCTAACCATTAAGAGCAGTTCAGTAGAGGAAACCAATTACCTAGGAGGTAATATGAGGAGAGCAAAGGAAAGATAATGTCTTTCCTTTGGATTTGCACCCAAACATCCTCTTCCAACTCCATGTTTCTGATTTTAGTAGAACTGATTGAGACAGAAAGAGATTTCCACCTTTTGTCAACTAATCTTGGCAGGCTTTGGAGATGGGAAGAGAATTGCATAAACATTTCTTGCCAACCATGAATCAATGGACAACTCACCAGGCAATCAAAAGTCAATCTCTGCAATTTGAGGTAGACCAGATCAGGAAACATACTCCTCAGGAAGAGCAGAATGCATTTTATTGAGATAGACCACAACACTAGAATCTTACAATCCCTCTTGTATCCTAGGGAATTATAGAGAGCCTTCTGGTTTCTTTTTTCCCAGGATTTAAGAAATGTTTTTGCCCTCTGTTTACATCATGGTTTCTGAATATTTGTTTCAAAGCCATATTTCTGTCACTCCACAGTTGTTAAACATGGGCATGCTTCTTCTCTTTGGCAGGGTAACAAATATGATTTACTCTGTTAAAATGTTTTACTAGTTGCTGCAATACTGTAGAAAGAAAAAGAATGGGTAATTCATGGAGGTTTCTTTCAGATAACAACTGGGGTATATCTCTTCCCCTGTTGAGATTAATTCATTGTATACATTTAGATAAAAGACCAAACTAGGTTTTGGAAATCACTGATTTTTTTTTAATTGCTGTGTCATTGTGAATGCAATATTAAAGAATGACGTAAGGTTGGGACGTTGTATCCCAAACTTGATTGGTTCTGTAAACCTTGCATTAATTCACATAGTACATTTAGTCATAGCTTCACAATTACTTATATTTGATAGAGAGACAGACAGACAGACAGACAGACAGACAGACAGACAGACTATCCATTCTATTTTTAGCTAGCAAAAAGACCACTCCACCCTGGGAACAGCACAACTGCAGCCAGCTACAAAAACACACAAAACTGGCAAGATGCACAGTGATACCATGATAAAATGCTGCACATATGTACTTGTGCATCAACATTTGACATGGATATTTAAGTTGTGATATTTGTGCATGATGCCTGTTTCATGGCTTGTTCCCATCCTGCTACCCATGGACACACAGCAATTGTTGCATTCATATAAATGTCTGTAGAGATTCTCAGTCATCCAGGTCATGGTTGTCCCAAAAGCACTTTTTCAGGAGGCAACTGGACTTTCTTGTTTCCTCTTTGAAGATGTTTTGCTTCTCATTATGGGGACAACCATGACCTGGATGACTGAGAATCTTTTAGCTATACAATTTGGGATGAACAGTCTTGGTGTGGGACTAGGAATGGATTTCCAGAGAAAAAACTGCAGACTACAGGAACCAGGAGCACTACTCAGGTGACCCTGAGAATACAGATAATCCTCCAAGGGCTCCAGTGACCCTCTAAAAGGATGCAAATGACCAGCTGTCTACAAGGAATATCAATCCTTCCATTCCCCACCATCCTGTCAGAGCTGAAGAAGCTTCTTGGATGAGAAGTGAAATGTCTTTGAAGAAAAACAAGGAAGCCCAGTTGCCTCCAGAAAAACCACCTTTGGTACATTCATCTGGCTGATGAACAACCCCATTTTCTGAATTTACAGCATACACATTGAACCATAAGCTATCTAAAAGCGTTGTGTTCATCAACATGCTAAACTTAAAAAAGTTTATCCAAGCTTAATTAGTTTCCACCCATTGCTTCTTGTCCTGCCCTTGGGTGCTTTGGAGAATAGCTTGACTCCCTCTTCTTTGGGGCAGCCCCTGAGATATCAGAACACTGCTATCATGTTTCCCCTAGCCCTTCTTTACATTAAACTAGATATATCAAATTCCAACAACCATTCTTTATTTGTTTTAGCCTCCAGTCCCCTAATCATCTTCATTGCTCATCTCTGCACCCTTTCTAGAGTCTCAACATCTTTTTTGCATTGTGGTGACCAAAACTGGATGCACTATCCACGGAATGAAATAAACTCAGTAAAACCATTTACTGTAGATTAAGTGTCCCGCCATCCCACATTAAGTGTCATGAGTTGACAACAACTAACCCAGACTTTGGGGGATATAGAAACCCTCACAATAAGGAATGCATGCATGGCACAATGTAAGAGTACAAGTGGGGGGAAAGTACATGACATTAACTAACCAGGAGAAGGAATACAATCAGGCCATATTGCTAAAGTGGAAGAGTTTTGTTTTTTTTCCACAGCAGACTCAATTTTTCAAAATGTTTGAGATGACTGTCCAAGCTGTACTAAATATGGTGAAAGTATGTAGACTGGAAAATAAGATCCTTAGGGATGCGTGTTCTTTTCAGTAAATGTGGGGAAAGCTAGAAAATGAACAGAGACAAGCATGATGTTCAATCAAGAATCACATAAAGTTCCTATGCCCGTTACTCAAGGAGGCTGCAGGAAACAGGGGAGGAGTTGCTGAGCATTACCAGCTGGCTACAGCATCAGAGATATTCACAGATCTCATGATAAAAAGTACAATAACTCAGCTGCACTGAAATTTTATTTTATTTTTTGTTTTCATGATGAGGATAGTTTGCCAACAGCCAAAAAAAAATGCATAGGGTGAAGATCACTCTGTCCTTCAACAAAGTGAATTTAGGACTAATTGTCAGTGTTAAGGCAGAACGAAAATTTGACTGATTTCATGTTGTATAAGAACTTACCATAATTTGTAAATTTTATTCCAGGGCCAAGCAGGAAGGACTTGAAATCCAAAACACCTGAATGTGAAAGAAAGCAACACTGGCAGATTGAACCATCCTAGAGAAGAGCTGTGAGCACTTAATAAAACATGCATTTGAATCTTTGTACATTCAACTTTGTAAATTGAGATTTTTAATAAGGTTGACTGACATACATTTCTTTAGACACCACAGTCTATCATATCGTGGTCTGCTCTATAAAAAGAAATAGTTATGTCTATTAAAATTTTCCTCAGGGGAAAAAAAAGAAAATTGATTTTATTTTCTGAAAACAATGTGTTCTAATAAAAATACCAGTCAGAATTCTGGCAACATATCTTCCCTGCCTGACCAGGCTGATGTAATGGAGTGAAGGCTGGCCCATCTTCCAGAAGTTATCCTGGATTCTTAGCAGTATTAAAGTTTCTTCAGACAGTCCTCTTACATTCAGATAACATGCCAAAGGGAAGAAGCCCTACCATCTCCAGCAGATAGGCTTTTGATGTCAAATCTGAAAACATTTCAAGGGTCAGCCTGAGAAAAAGGACGCAGCATAATGGGTCTATGTATGTTAGGAGTACAATATTCATATTTCACTAATAATTCTAAAGAATTTCTGAGGATGTCATTATGAGGATGTCCTGGAATCCAATGAAAGCACAATCTTCTCTGAGGGTTTTGCACTTGTTTTCTAAGTATTGAAAGGGGTGAAGAGAGGTGGGATATAAATCTAATAAATAAATAAAAATATTTGAGGCAATGAAATGGTATAAACACTAGCACAGGGATGTAATCTCTCTGGCTTCTTCAGGTGAAGTTTCTGCCACACAATGGCAGCCACAATAGCGTGATCAGAGTTCTATTTGCTATTTTTTTCAAGTGGATCCCATCATGAATCAAAGTTTCACTTGTTGATTATGTACATTGCAGGCTGCCAAATTTGCGTTGTCATGGCAGCATCACCTGACGTATCACAACTTTTCCCCCTTTGTTAAACCAGGCATGGGAGTGGCCAGCATGTGACACATCCAGCCTGTGGGCCAGGAGTTTGACACCCCTGCTTTAGGATGATTTTTTAAAATCATGCTCTATGGAAACCCTGGATTCTAGGTTGCATGCAGAGACCAGATGTCTCTGCATAATGGGATACAGCAGAAGAAAGGCAATAATGGAGCTCCCTCCTCTTTTAAAAACTCACCTGAATTGGCAGGTTATGAATTGGCAGCTGTGCTGGTGGCAATGGCTATGCAATTCCGTCATTTCTGCATGTTAATGACCCCACCCAAGAAGAAGAAGAAACTGTGGCTTTATAAGGAGCTTGTGAGATAGCGGCATGATGACAGAGAAGACACTGGTGAAGATGAAGGGGGTGTGGTGCCAAATGAAAGATCACCTGGAACAATGATGAGTAAAGAAAAAGTCAAAAGAAGCTGAAGACTCAAACATTTTTGAATGGAGCACAGCTACATCCCCATTACCAACAGCAGTTAGAATGACTAGGTTAGTGAAAACTCAAATAAGGCATCAGCAGTAAGAGGAAGGACTGGATTGACAGCACTGGTAGAAAGCAAAAAGGCCTTTGGCAAGTTTAGTTTTGAATAATATTTTTGGATTTGGAAACCTTAGCAGGGTCTGACGTAGTTAATACTTGGCTAGAGGACCCAAAATGTCCTGGATGAAGTTAAACTACTTATATATCTATATCTATAAAACAGAAGTGTTTGTTTGTATGTGCTGTATACAAACTTGCAGTTCTCCACCAATCTCACCCAAATTTCACACATACCTTCCTTAGGGTTGCGAAATCAGCACTGGGGGGGGTCATAGGCTTCTTTGACCCCCTTTCCCCCTCAAAAAGCGTGGCAAGGGGACCCCCGCCCCATCAGCAAAAACAGCATGAAAAAGTTCTACTGAGCATGTGCAGGGCAGCCCCTTTTTAAAAATGCCACTTTTTTCAAATGGAGCTTAGCTGAGGCAAGGGAGAAAGGGGGAGGAGGAACAATCTGCAAGGCTCCAATTCAGCCTGAAAGGGACCTCAGCTGCTTGCACCCCAGAAAGCTCGTAGAACACCTCTGATGCAGGTTTTAAAACTCAATTTTTTTCCAAATAGAGCTTAGCCGAGGCAAAGGGGGGAAGGGGGAGGAGGAGCACTCTGCAAGGCTCCAATTCAGACCCAAAGGGACTTCAGCTGCTCGCACCATTCTGGCAGAAATATACTTTCTTTCAAAAAATAAAAAAAATAAAAAGCAAGCAAGGTGGGGTCATCAGCTAGTGTATATATATTGTTGGGAGTCAAGCTTGATGCAAAGGAAAATAAGTTATTATGGTTGGTTGTTGGCATTTTTGTTTACCTATTGAGACCTACCTAAAGACCTGGGATAGGCAGAAGTTGTTTGATGGTGTTAAAGGCATCAATACGAAATGTTAACTACTCTAAGTAAACCTGCCTTTTGCAATTGACTTATGATTTTGTCAAAGCTTATAGTGTTCAAGTGATGCTGCAGAGGTTTTGGGATTGCACCTAAGGTGCCTATTACTATTGGTAGTATTTTTGCTTGCTTCTATTACTTTTATTCTACTTCAATGTGGCAGGTGCCTGTCTGTTTGAATTCTTACTGCTTAATTGTTTAAGCTACCCAATAAATCTATGTATTATTTGTTTGTTTGTTTGTTTGTTTGTTTGTTTGTTTGTTTGTTTGTTTTTCTTTCTTTCTTTCTTTCTTTCTTTCTTTCTTTCTTTCTTTCTTTCTTTCTTTCTTTCTTTGTTTAGATTTATACCCTGCCTCAAT
>JANHGC010026810.1:0-10611 GCA_027560395.1 Boaedon fuliginosus | reverse complement strand
GGACCATCATGGTTGCATTATGCCATAATTTTTCAGTTTTGAATACTTGGTTTTTGTATTCTGCTCTTCTCTGGTATTGCCACATCGATTATCCACACTTCCTTCTTTTCTTTTCTTTTTTTTGAAAAATATTTATTAATTAAAACTGTACAGTTATAACATAACTCTCATACAACGTATATACAATATCAAAAAAAATTAAATATTTTCATTCTTTTCAATCACACTTAAATCTAGTGTGTTATGAAGGTCATTCACAGGTTTTATTGCGGTTCACCTTCTCCTCCAACCTTGGTAGAAGTTGACCCTGTAATGCTTTTCCTCCAGATGTTTTGAGGCTGCACCCAAGAGCCAGAGCACTTTTTGCTTCTCCATTTTCCAGTCATGTGTTTATTATTTCAATATTCACGTTTTGTTTCTGGTACGGTCAACAAGCTCCAATATTTAACCTGCATCATCAATGTTTGTTTTTGGCTCTTTTACATAAATAGGCAAGGCATGTATTTCTCTCTTTGACTGTTTGACATGAAGTAAACCTCTGCCTCAGTTCTGCAGGGCAGGTATTAATCTATCAATATCACTACAGGGATGTAATGCATCGTGAATAGTCTTTAGCTTTTATTTATTTTATTTATTTATTTAGATTTATAGCCCGCCTCGTTTCCCCGGTCAAGGGGAACTCGAGGCGGCTTTTGGTTTAAATTAAATAGCTTTCTGGTTTAAATTTGGATGCACTCCTCGACTTACAGTTGTTCATTTAACGACCTGCCTTGCTTTGTCCTGTCCTGTTTGCTCTCCGCCCAGATCGAGCGCCGTCTTGACAACGTGAGGTCCGTTTGCCACAATTCCTCCAAGCGGCTGGTGATGTGCTTGCAAGGGCAGTATGGAACCGAGGCTGAAAAGAGACACGTGAGTCACAGCTGCCTGTAGTTTTCCCTTCTCCACCCCCTTCCTGGGCGTCCCTGTTTCCTCTCTTCCCCCAGGATGGCGGAATCGTCCTTGGTGAACACGTTTTTTTTTATTTACTTCTTTGTATTGCTCTAACATGCAAGAAAGAAGCAGCGGCAGCAATCCCAAAATGTGAAGCCAAAAGTAGTGAATGGAGAACGGAGCCCCTGAGCAGAGGGCCTCCGCCATTTCCCAGTTGCTTTGCAGGGGCTCCCAGGTGAACCCGCCAGGCGCTCACCCAGCACAGCCTCTCCGAGCGGCTCCCTTCTCGCCAGATGGCGGTTCTGATAGCTCGTCTCCGGTTCACAGAGGAGCTTCGGGAGCCCAGCAGAAAGGCCTGTGGTCGTTTGCAGGGCAGCCCAGGGCTTCACCAGGAGAGACTGCAGAGCGTGGCCTTTTCACGCCCCACCTGGACTGCTGTGCCTGCCTTTCCCAGGCTGACCTCTCTCCAAGTCTCTGCCCAACCATCAGCCCTGAGCTTTCTTTCCGCCTTCTTGCGATTGTCTCCTGATTTTTCCCTTCGGGTTGTGCATGTGAGCTGGCAGGTGCCACGTCTCATCCTGACCGTTTTAGGAGGTTTGGAAGTGTCCACCTTGCTAGGAGCTGCCTTTCTTTTCCTTTGCAGAGGAAGCTCCCCCTCACCACCTTCGCCCAGAACGTGCAGGAAGGCGCCCAGCAGCTCAGCGAGGAAACGCTCCTGGGGTAAGAGCTGAACCTCCTTTCCGGACCTGCCCGTCCTCCTCGGCCTCTTCGCAAATCGAGGCCCTGCCGTCTCTGAGGGCCAGGCTCGCTTTTCCCCTTTCTGCCATCTAAGCTCTCACCTCGCTAAACGCCGTTTCTTAAAAAATTACCGATTGCTGAAGAATCCATGTTACAGTCATGGACCCTTAGAGGAAGAAGCTGTTTCCGTGTGGGGTTTAGCAAAACGGCGAGTGGCCCTAAGCATGGCGTGTCCCAACGACAAGGTGCCTCTCCTTTGAAGCAAATAAATAAAATCCGAAGTGCCACCAGGCCGTCTTTCCTATGGCCACCCCTTGACTTTGAAATGCCCTCTGAGGCCCTCTGGGTGCCCCACCAGCAAAGACTGTGGGTGAAGGGGGCAGGGGCTGGCTTACGGGTGGACCCTTCCTCAAGAAATTGGGCTGGCGGCCATTCACTCACATTGTGGGCCCGCTTTCAATAAAACCCATTCTGTTCGCTTGGGATTGAAGTTATGGTAAAGTTGCTGGTTATTTACACAGTTTTCCTCCTCCTCTTATTGGTGGTTGCTTTTATATCTGTTGTTTCAAATGTTTTCCATTTGTAATTCATGTCATGGAGGTTCAATCCAGCCGGAAAAGCACCTCAGCAGTCACAAGCGAGCAACGTGGCCTGAGAGGCCTTCAGCTTTCTCTGGTCTCTGTACAGGCAGGCCTTGACTTACAACCACAATTGAGCCCAGACTTTCTGTTGCTAAGCAAGACAGTTGTCAAGTACAGTTGTTAGCCGCCTTGAGTTCCCCTTGATTGGGGAAGTGAGGCGGGGTATAAATCTAATAAATAAATAAATAAATAAATAAAATAAAAAGTTGTAATCTAGCACACACATATTGTGAGTGTATTCCTTTATGTTTTTCAAGTAACAAAAGACTGTGTTTCCCACTATATCAGGGATATGATCAGGATGGAATAAAGTGAATTGACTGATGCCCTATGAACAACTCAACAATGCTGCCCTTTGGCTCTCCCATTGCTTAACTGACAGGACATAAAGACTGAATAAGTGCTGAAGGTGAAATAAGAGATCAAAAATTCAGTTTTCTTTCAGGCTATCCCTAAAGCTGGCTCCTGAAAGTATATTTAATATAAATCTTTTTTTAAAAAAACAATATAGATTTATTTATTTAAACAACAGCAGGCAATATAAGCACACTATTTATTTATAACTAGGCCAATGGAAAAATGCAAAATGTCAACACTTTTAAAAGCATTTTTAAATGAATTGTTATAAGGGAAAATGCAAATACAAACATTTATGGAAGACTAAAGTCAAACATAGCAATGAATGAATTAAGGGCATGGGGAAAATTCTAGGGTACCCACCATCCCTTGGTAAACCCTAAGTATAGTCTTATTTTGCGTAATAGTTAATCCAAGACAGTATAGTCTCCTTGAAAATAATATGACATGCACTATAGAATTGTTGTTGGATAAGAATAGAGTGAAAGAGTGAAGAGCCTCGGAGGTGCAGTGGTTAAATGCAGCACTGCAGTCTCTGCTGACTTGTTCAGCAGGTTGTCAGATTGAATCCCACTAGGCTCAAGGTTGACTCAGCCTTCCATCCTTTCTAAGGTCAGTGAAATGAGGATCCGGATTGTTGGGGGCAATAAGCTGACTCTGTAACTGCTTGGGGAGTGTAGTATATAAAATATGAGTGCTATTGCTATCCATGTTATAAGCCGCCCAGAGTCCTTCGGGCATAAAAATGTATAAAATAAATAAATAAAGTTGAAATCCAGCCTCAGGACTGTCACCAAGTGCTACTGTTTCAGTGTGACCTAAATATGGGTCGGGTGTGTGTGTAGAGAATTGCAAGATCCAATCCGAGTCAGTCACTGGGATGAGAGGTTTAGTCTCCCGAAGTTTTGGACTTTGGGAATTTCCTGATGATGGGCTCCACCACCAGTCCAAAATCTTGGAAAACTAAACCTCTGGTCCCAGTAACTGACCCAGTTTGGATCTTGCATATTTACCTTCATTTTGGAATTAAGAATTGTTTCATTTTTGTTATGTGTGTCAGTTGGGATGGGAGATGACACATCAAGTTAAGCATTTTCTCACTTTTTGGCACTTTTACCCCAAAAGGTTCTCCATTACTGCAATAGAATAAGTGGGGTTTATAAGAGAGACAACTAAATATGAGATACTAGTTTTCATATAATGATCGGGTCATACTAGAGATTCTTGAACGGTAAAAAGCCCTTGATGCACTGTATTTCACTGCCGTCCTCTAAGGATATACCAACAATTATTTTTGACAATCTACTGCATGGATATCATATTAAATTCCTAATTGCATTTCTTGGAAATATGTTTTCCAAGCCTGAGCTGTTGATACAGGACTGAAGAGAATGAAGCAAATGGACTTTTCAACTTTTATTGAGAGTAGTTCTGGGCAGTTTCCACACAAAAGATTGATGTTTTCTATATTTAAATGTATATATCATGATTCTTTGTGGTATGACCAATCCTTTAACAGAATATCTGTGCAGCTTACTAATTATAATGTCTGTGCAAATAACAACTGCCTGGTAGGGTTGATTTTATTATTCCAACATCATTTCAGAGTATTTTAATCATTTTGACAATTTTTAACAATATCTTTTCTCTTGAAACCTGGAAAATCTTGAAAGCATATGAGTCAGCAGCACTACTACTCTATGTCCCTCTGCAAAATAATACATAATGCAACTGCACAATTTATCCAATGTTTCCCTTTCTTAACATAGTTTTTTTCTCATACAATAGTTTGATTTTTAACAATGATTCACTCTGAATCTCCTTATCTGACACCAGAACTGAGATACTGGTTGTATGTAAATAGATGAAAAATCCTTGAAAATAACTAAATAGCTTATATCTATAAAAAATCCCAAGTCCTTTTTACTTTTCTGTTCCAGGGATGCAAGGGGGAAAATGTAGATGATTGGTAAACAGAGTGATTCCTCTCACCCGCTGTCCCTTGGTTTCTAAATAATGGCTAGTTAGACATCCTATTTCAGTATGCATTGTTGTCAGATGCTGTTTTGAATTCTACCTTCATAAAATTTGAGGGAAAGATCATGGAAACTCTAAAAAGATGGCTAACAGTTTGAAATGTATTATAAAGACAAATTGAAGCAATTGGACATTAAATGTAGAAAAATGCCCTTTTAAGTATTTTCTATATTTAAGTATTTTCAGTAGAAGAACCCTTCTTTGTTTCTTTATTTATTTAGATAATTTGTATGGCTACACATGTCACAGAAGTGACTCTGAGTAGGAGATAAAATTGAAAAAACCTCCAACAATTATAAACAATAACACATAATGCCCAAGGCAAACAACATGTTTCAGACCTAAAATCCCATCCACAAGAGAGCTTGTTTAACCTGGCCCAAATTTCTTGGAAAGCAGCCAGAACCTCAGACTGTTACAAAAAGCGAATAGGGTCTGGGCCATCTGCATCTCCAGAGGGATGCTGTTCCAGAAGGCAGGCACTGCCCCAGAGAAAGCATGACTCCTGGGTCCAACCAGATGACACTGTTTGTTGGAAGGGACCTAAAACATGCCCTCCCTGCTAGATATGGTGAGGTGAGCAAAAACAATGGGAGAAAAGCAATTCCACAAATAGGTTTGCCATGAAGGGTTTTATTAGTGACAAACAATACCTTCAATTGCACCTGGATGCCTACTGGAGAGCCAGAATTCCTTTAACTAGGAAAGAACAAAAGGCTGAGTCTAAAGTACAGTAACATTTATTTTATCATTGAGAATGTACCAGAACAAACTTTAGGCATTTGTGAAATCTTCCTTGTGTGTTGTTTTACAGGGCTTATTGGAAATTCAGTTAATGTAACATTACTTCAGATGGTATTGGCACTGAATGACCATAGCATGAAACTCATGAAGCACACAATATGATGCAGAAATGACACCCTCTTCTCCATGCAATAAACCATATAACTAGCAGAAAATCTGTAATGCCTTTGACTTTCCCATTGACTGAAGAATTGCACATTAACGTGACTGTGAGGAAGACTTAAGTAACATAGGAGAAACACTAGCTCCCCATTTGTTTTAAAGCATGATTAAAGAAACATCATCTATTACATTGGTCTACAAGCAAAAAGCCTCAGAAATGAAAGTAGCTTAATTTTACCAGAATTAGGTCAATTATTATTTAGCGTATGGCACGTGTTAGACAGAGATCACTGGGGTGGCTGACTGCTTCTATGAAAGGATTTTTTTCGGGCAGTGTTATCTTGTTACCCACGGGACATCTGAATGCTGGTAGGTAATAGGGGGAAGCTCCTTTCTTGTCCTTCCATGGTTTATTCACTCATGGGAATTGAGCTGCTGAGCTCCTGACCTCAGCAGTGCACAGGCCCAGCATCTTACCACATGAGCCACCACACCCCTTATTGGGTCACTAATAAAGGGAAATTGAAAATATTACATGAAAAACAAATAAATGAATGGAAAATTATGTTATTGGTATCAATAAAAAGATAAATTTATAATGATTAGGGTGTCACCATTCTCATCGCTATATCCCATTTTGATGAACTTGTACAGTGGAACCTTGGTTCACCGACACTTCTGTTCGCAACCAGATCAGTTCATGGCCAAACATAGCCATGGCAATTCCCCCTGCGTGGTTCAGCTGTGTTGGCCAGACCAAGGAAGTGCTGTATTTGGGGCCAGAGGTGAAAGTAGAAATCAGTGCTGAGCAGTGCCCTGAAAAGCAGCAGGATGAGCAGCTGCTTGTGATGGGTCTCCAGCATAGTCAGCCTGGCACTGGGCGAGCAGCCAGCCGGGCGAAGGCAGCACATGGACAATCCTGGGCAGAACGAGGGTGCTGGGTGGGAAGGAGGTGAGCATCACACCATTGACTGGAGCTCGGGTGAGTCTAGACAGGGCCTCTGCCCCACTGCCATTGCAGGAGCAGGTGAGAGGCCAAGGGAGGCAGGCAACGTCCTGCTTCTGGCGAAGAGGCGACCAGCTACATCTTTGCCCCATGCCGCCTCTGGAAGGATGGATCTGCTCAGGCTGGGGAAGAGAGGGAGGGAGGAAGGGGAGCCAGTATGACCAGCCTCACCTACTACCCTTCTCCTCCTCCTCCTCCAAGCTCAGGTCAGCAAAACCCAGTGCAGCACTGCAGCTGCGCCTACAGATCAGAGCCTCTTGCTCCCTGGCTGTTCTCTTTTCCTACCTCACTGGTCTTGCTGAAAATGCCCAGCAGCCGTCAAGAGCGAGTGCTAAATTTAGGAATTTAAGTAATTGCACTGGGCGAAGGCAACTTTCTGGGACTGTGCTAAGAAAGCCCCATTAGAGAGAGAGCTGGAAATGATAGCTTTGACCCTCCCTTTGCTCTTAGGAAGGCAACATTTTAGGCATGCTGAAGCTCTTGTGAATTGGATAAGCTCATGTTTCAGCATGTTTTTTAAATCTTAAAAAAACAATTGAGTTCATAGGGGTCTGGAACGGATCGATTGTATTTCCATACAACCCAATGGGAAAATTTGTTTTGGTTCATGACCAAAGTTATAGAACAAATTATGGTTGTGAACCAATGTTCCATTATATTCTGAAAGCCTGTTTTCCAGATATTAAGTCCTGAGTATTAATTGGCTCCATATACCAAGATACAGGTTCAGCAAAATGTGATATAGCAATGAGAATGGTGTCACACCCATCATTTTAAATTTATATTTTTATTGATACCAATAACATAATTTTCCATTCATTTATTTGTTTTTCATGTAACATTTTCATGCTTTTTGCATGACAAAATGACAAGCTCTAACATCAGATTAAAGAACAAGGCTCCATCTTTATTTGGTGTCTAAACTCTGCTTTTTTGGCTTTTTTCTTGTGAACTGTGATAGGATCATCTCTGGGGAAATTCCAGCAGTAATTGGCAAGTATGGATGGACTCCATTTCCCTTGGTATCTTTTCTCCATGCCTGTAATATCCTGGTGGAATCTCTCCCCATGCTCATCACTCATTGCCCCACAGTTCAAATGGAAATAGTCTAAATATGAGTGTAAGAAGTGAATTTTCAGGGACATGTTTGCACCAAGTGCTTTATGGTACCTAAGCAAATTTTCCACGTGATTTTCAGAGTCATCTGCCTTGCTGTTCTCAAAGGCATGTATCACCGAGACCTAGCTGGGGCAGGAGGGGGGTGTTCCTCTCACTGAGATGTGCCCTGGCGAGTTTCAGGTGTTACACCAGCCACGACCCCAGGGCAGGGGTGGAGGGGTCGCAGTTATTATCCATCAGGATCTGCATCCATGGGTGGGCGCTACTCCAGAGATTGTTGGGTGTGAGTCCCTCCTCTTGAACTTGGACTCAGGGGTCCAGTTGGGCTTGTTGCTTACGTACTTGCCTCTCAGCTTCTTGACAACAGCCCTGCCTGTGCTGCTCAAGAGGGTAGCCGGATAGGCGACTGAGTTCCCCAAGCTGATAGTGCTTGGGATCTTCAACCATCCATTCCTTGGTAAGACCTCTGATGTGGCCCAGGAGTTCATGGCCTCCATGGCAACCGTGGACCTGACCCAAGTAGTTCAGGACACACACTTGATTTAGTGTTTATCTCAGAGCAATGGCATCATGATCTGGATTTGGGGGATTTAGCCATCCAACCTTTGTCATGGTTAGATCACTCCCTTTAAGACTGGATTTCCTGATGACCACCCACCACCACAGGGAGGCGGAACCAACTAGGTGGTTCCACCCCAGGTGCCTAATGGACCCAATAGGGTTTCAGAAGGAGCTTGGGGAGATTCCTGATTCTGTTGCCCACAGCTCAGCTGAGGCTCTGGTTGCAGGTTGGAACAAGGCTGCGGCTAGGGCCTTAGACCAGGTTGTGCCTTTGTGACCTCTCACTGTGTGCAGATCTCGGAAGACCCCTTGGTTTACTGAAGGGCTCTGGGAGATGAAACACCAGAAGAAATGTCTAGAGCATCACTGGAGGGCCAGTAAAACTGAATCTGACCGAACACTATTGAGAACCTTTATTAGGACTTATTTTGTGGCGATAAGAGCGGCAAAGCATATTTACTTTTTTGCACTTATTGCATCCACGGACTTTCCCCCAGCCACCCTGTTTAGGATAACTTGCTCCCTCCTTAAACCAGGGGAGATTGAGGAACCTTTGCAGACTAAAGCTGAGGAATTTGCACAGTATCTGTTGGATAAAGTCACTCAGATCCAGACTGATCTGGACTCCAGTTGGGCAGGTTCTACTGAGGTGATTGGGGTGAGTCTTAGTCCTGTTAAGTGGGAAGTGTTTGCTCCTGTTGGCCCTGATGAGATAGACAAGGCCGTGGGTGTGATGAGTGCCTCCACCTGTTTGTTGGACCTGTGCCCCTCCTGGCTTGATGCAGCAGGTTTCAGCAGGTTGGGAGGTGACACGCAGTTGGCTCCAGGTGATTATAAATGCTTCACTGAGGGAGGGGCTTGTTTCACTGTCCCTGAAAGAGGCAGTAGTCATGCCCCTTCTCAAGAAGCCTTCCCTGGACCCAACTGATTTAAAGAATGGTCTCCAACCTCCCCTTTTTGCTACAGATCTTGAAGGAAACTGATTATCTGGATCCTCTTCAGTCTGGGTTCAGGCCCGGTTACAGCACTGAGATGGCATTGGTCGCACTGGTGGATGATCTCTGGCGGGCTCAGGACAGTGGGGCTTCCTCTGTCCTGGTGCTTCTGGAATCAGCTCCCTGTGGGGACTCAGACTGCTCCAAATATGTTAGCCTTCCACCAGGTCTTGAAGACCTGGCTCTTCCAGCAGGCTTAGAATAAATGACACCCCTGTATGAAAGGGATTGCATGGTTGCTGTTGTTATATGTGTGTTTTTAACAATTTTAGAGCAATGTTTTTAGATCTTATCATTAAATACTTTTTATTGTTAATTTTAATGTGCATTGGATTTTAATATTGTTGTATGCTCCCTGTGTTCCCCTTGAACATGGAAGAAAGGTGGGATACAAGTTTAAATAATAAATAAATAAATAAACAAACAAACAAACAAACAAATAAATAAATAAATAAAGTGAATGTATACACTTCCATGTGGTACTATTTTCATTGTTCTACCATACTTTGTCACGAAGTTGTGAGGCATTATGATCATTAAACACGTCCCTCACTTGTAGACAAATATACTTGCCTCTGTATAAATCTTTATTGTGAAATATCTTGAAAACTTTAGCCAACCAGCACCTTTATCACCTGTTTTCTAATTCACATTCTAATTAAATGTGTTAATTTTATATAACACATTTTATCTTTGAGATCAATAATTTCCCAAAATTTGTAGACTGGTGTTATCTTTCTTTAACTATGGGTATTTATCTAGCTGAAATTTAAACTATCAGTCAATGGATATACTATTAATATCCAATAGAAATAAACTTAAGTAGATTTGGTTTCCTTAGTTTCTAAATAAATTACATAGATTAGTGGGGAAATTAATTGTTTTTCATTTCCTTCAAATTCCAATGATTAGTAACTCCTGGATTGGGCTGTTATTCTTTCCAACATAGGAACATGTTGACCGGGGAAATGAGGTGGGGTATAAATCTAAATAAATAAATAAACAAACATCTTGGTACTCATTTCAGACTCTCCAAAGGGTGTATTTTCATCAGAAATGTCCCAGCATATCATTTTCTCATCAGCTAAACCAGCAGACCACGAGAAACATTTGTTGGATATTGTTTTCCCATGTTAAACCACTAAAGCAATGAAGGGGTTAAATGAGAGACTATGGACTTGTGATTAAAGAAACCAATCAGAGAAGAACACAGAACGTCTACCCAGAACCCTTTTGCTTCTCCTCTCTCTTCTATCTTAACTTCCTGGTATATGGTCTGTTCCTATATATTGGGTAATGTTTGTATATGGGTAATGTATAT
>JANHGC010026794.1:0-10612 GCA_027560395.1 Boaedon fuliginosus | reverse complement strand
TCACTTCCCCACAATCCAGGAATTGTAGAGAACCGAGTTTAGAATTAAAGGGCAAAACCCCCCGAAACAGGCCGTGTTAAAATCAAGGGTGTCCATCCTTGACCATTTTAAGACTTATAGACTTCAACTCCCAGAATTCCCTAGTTAATCATGCCGGAACTGCGGAATTCTGGGAGTTGAAGTCCGCAGGTCTTAAAAGTGGTCTGGGTTGGATTTAACACTTGTATCACACTTATAGGATTGCATCTGTTTTCTGAACAAGTGGACCATTGAGCATCTGGGATCAGAAAGCCAATCAAAATAAACGAAATTAAAACCTGCCCAATATCAGTACAGAGAGCTAGCTGCAGAAATATTTTTGTGCAACGGATTGTTATTCAGCATTTTGGTTGCTTAAATGTTCTCTTGGGTTTGGTTGTGTGTGTGTGTGTTCTCATGGTTTTTCTTTTTTCCAAATGTGTGTGTTTGTGTGTCTTTCCTCTGGATGTATTTTTGTGCAACTTCGGGCAGAAAGTCCAGTACGAAAATAGTACGGACAAATAATAAAGCAATGTAGAAGGATATGAATAGCTTGGCCAACATCAATGTTTATTTTAAAAAGTTCACTGTCACATTTAGATGTTGCTTATGTTCCGATGTTTCCTGTTCTTCATTGATTAATAGTGTCTAATTTCACCCACTCCTTCCCAAAAATCTAGCTAGGGTGCAGCATTGTGAGGGAAGTCTTTGTCATATGATTTTTTTAAAATTGCTGCTGGTTTTTATTTTGTTGGATGGGAGTGATTTTATTGGTATTTGGCATATTTGTGTAAGAGGAATTATGCAAACTTTGCACAAATATTAAATAAATAGGCTTAAAATAGTTCTATGTAATTCCCCACAGCCTGAGATTTAAGAATATCTGCTGACTGTAACAAGCCCAAGATTCTCCGGACAGCAGCTAAACCACAAATCATAACTCACAAACCACGATGGCTGCATTTGCATGGTATATGAAACATATAGTGGTTTGGCTTAGCATGTCATCTAATCCTGAGTAATGGTTAGACGCAATCATAGGATTTCTTCTTAGTAAGGCAGAAAAAGCATGCTATGACTACGCAGGCATATTTTCCTGAGAGCGAGCTCTACTATTTGATCATCTCCTTCAGAGGAAATCTGTCTGGGATATCAAGTGATTTAATTAAAAAACCACTGGCCCAGCAGCCCCACTTTTCAAATCGGATGAGAAGAAGAATTTGAAGAACTATTTAAGATGGGGAAACAGAGGGAGCATGCCTTACCTCCCATTTTAGAATAAGAGTGAGTAATTGGCCCCGAAACCAATTTGGTGGCTTCAAAAACTTGTCCAAAAGGGGTTTTTTTTCTTCCCAAAATGCAACTTGACTTTCTAGGGTTTCTTTCCCTTGAACAACATTTCACTTCTCATTCTTCTTCCCAGAGAAGGGAAGGGAAGGGAAGGGAAGAGGAAGGGGCTTCTTGGATGAGAAGTGAAATGTTTTCAAAGGAAAAAATAAGAAAGTCCAGTTGCCTTTTGGAAAAAACCACTTCCCTAACCCTAACCCTAACCACGACCCGAATGATGGAGAATCTCCATTGACTTTCTGCAACTCGCTTTCCTTAAGATCACTGATGGTCGTTTGGATGATCTTTTGCCACTTTGAAATCGGAGATCTATTAATTCTACTGTGTGAGGTGTACACTTGGAGGGATATAACTACCCCTGCCCCCCAGCAAACATCAGACCTTCTCATACTTCAAGAGATCAAAACAGAAATTCCACCAGGCTGTAGATAAAAAGGGCCTTTGCAAATTACGATGATGATTGTGACTTATGCGGCTGAACGACTGAAGTGCCTGTCAAATCTCTGCAAAAACGAATCACAATGCAGAAAAGTCACCCATCCCCCCCTTTCTTGTTATGCACACTGAGCATGGCTAGTTTCTATTTCAAGTGATCTGTGGTTTAGTGATTTACCGTTTGAATCCAGTTGCCTGACTCCTGGACTTAGCCAGCATCAGCCAGAGATGTAAAATATGTTTGCAATTAATCCAGCCAGTGGCGTGTTAGGAAAGGACTGTAACTCAGTGGTGTTGTGCGAATCCTAGAATCCAGTGGTGTTGTGCGAATCCTAAAACCCAGCCCTGTCGGTTCAGTCACCCAGGGAAACAAGGCGGAAGTGCATGTCTGAATGGGTTAAATATACAGTGCCTTCAGAAAGTATTTCCACCACACCAGGATCTCTGGAGCGCAGTCAGAGTGACCATCGGGTTCTTGGTCACTTCTTTTACTGAGGCCCTTCGCCCACGATCGCTCAGTTTGACCAGTTCTGGGAAGAATCCTGGTTGCGCCAAATGTCTTCCGTTTGAGAATTATGGAGGCCACCGTGCCCTTAGGGACCTTCAGTGCGGCAGAAATTTTAGTGTAGCCTTCCCCGGGCCTGTGCCTAGCAGTAATCCTGTGTCTGAGCTCGGCAGGCAGTTTCTTTGACTTCGTGGCTTCTCCTTTACTACAGTGTGCGTTGTCAGCTGTGAGGCCTTCTGCAGAGAGGTGTGTGCGCCTTTCCAAATCAGTGTCCAGTCAAGTTAATTTACCACAGGTCAACTCCATTCAAGGTGTAAAAACATGGTCGGCCACAGTCGAGAAAAACGGGAGGCCCTGGAGCTAAATTTCACGTGTTGTTGCAAAAGGTCTGAACACTTACACCAATGGGATATTTCAGGTTTAAAAAACAAATAAATTTACAGGCATTTCTAAAATTCCATTTTTAGTTTGTCGTTACGGGGTATTGAATGGAGATTAATGAGGGGGGGAAATGAATTTCAACAAGAGTAGAGTCAGGCTGCAGCATAACAACGTTGGCAAAAGTGAAGACTTTCTGAAAGGACTGTAATTGAAGCATTATGCTGCCTGTATTTACCTCAGCAGTGGCATCTGTACAGAATGATGAACCAGAATTTGAACTCAGGTAGATCCTAAGAGTTGAATTGCATCAACAGGAAAATGATTCACTCGTCTGAATAAGGCTGGGCTCATACTAAGGCATGGGGTGCCGGAAAACCCACAACGGGTGGGGTTCACATAGCAGGCTAAGCCATAAATCCAAGGTTTGCAAAGCAGACTGGCTGAATTCCTCCAAAATGCTTAGCAGACAGCCAGTCTTCTTTTTTTGTCCAAATATTTTTCTTATTTTTCACTATATAAAGAAAGAGCAACAATTTCAATGTCTACGTAAACAGTGTCAACGTTGTCTGGTTACAGTTAGTCTGAGCAATAGGCATCATAATAATGTTCATTAGTAGTGATCATATAACAACAGTATTTTCTCAACATAATATTAATACTAAATCATATTGATAATAAACATATAATAAGCCCTCATGGTAAAATTAATCCTTCGCTTATAATTTTAAATATCCTAAATTCTGTTTCTGTTATTTAACCATAGATAAAATAACTCCCACATCTCAAAATATTCCATATCTTCCTTCTCTTTAATTTTAAGTGTTAATCTATCCATTTCTGCACATTCTAGTATTTTTTTTTAACTTACCTTCTCATCTGTGGGGATCTCCATGCCTTTCCAATGTTGTGCGAATACAATTCTGGCCGCTGTTAACACAAGCAGACAGCCAGTCTTATTGTCTGCTGCCGTTATAACAGAAATTAAGATGGTTCCCATGACCATGTGGACACCAACTTGACATCTCAAGGAGTTCCTTGAGAAAATTGTCCCCTCCAGCCATCGCATTCCGCTCGGAAAGCCTGCCTTGGGTTTATACATACATGATTAATTCAGCACTGTTAATTGACTCTTGGTGAATCAGATGCAGTTGGCTGAGTTCACACAACCCTCTAGGCTAAAAACTTCATGTGAAATAGACTAGTCAGACGGCACAGCAGGCCTTGCAGATGTCTGAAGGCCTCCTACGAGCCAAGTTTCTGGCGGCTGAGAGTTTGTGGGAAATATCACGTTAAGGTGGAGGGTGACACTCCACCCTGTATCCTGATTTATATCCCCCAAGAACAATTGGTACGCTGAATTGTGTGGTTCCAGGAGTCAACGTTACATAAAGGGAAAAAAAATGCTTTAATTTAATTTAATTTAATTCTAATTGCCTTGATTTTATTGTACAGGTGGTTCTTGACTTATAACCACAATTGAACCCCAAATCTCCGTTGCTCAATGAGACATTTGTTAAGTGAGTTTTGCCCCATTTTACGACCTTTCTTGCCATAGGTGTGAAGTTAGTAATACAGTTGTTGAGTGAAACTGCCTGGTTGAGTTGACTTTGCTTGTCAGAAGGTCATAAAAGGGGATCGCATGATCCTGGGAAAACCGTCATAAATTTGAACCAGTAGCCACCTCGAGTTCCCCTTGACCAGGGAAGAGAGGCTGGGTGTAAATCTAATAAAAATACATAAAATAAATAAATAAAGCATCTGAATGTTGAGCATGCGACATGGGGGATGCTGCAACGATTGAAAGTGTGAAAAATGGCTTTTTTCAGTGCTGTTGTAATTCTGAATAGTCACTGAATGAACTGTTGTAAGTCGAGGATTATCTGTGATTTGCACTGAAGGTTTTTGTTACCATTTGTTGAGTTTTGGAACAAGCTGATAGGCATGGTATATATAAGTTAAATAAAATGAATAGACCAAAAGGCAGCAAAGCTACTTGAGGGCTTGGGAACGGCGGAAGGTGGGAGGAAGGGACAGTCTGCAGCTCCAACCCTTTGCTTCTTGCATGAAAAAACAGGAAAGCTGAAAGCTGAAGGAATGACTAATATCATAGTTTCCATACTTAAGGAAATGAACAGGGTGGGTCTAGACGTCACAGGAAGGCCTTAAAGCCAAGCTGCATGTGCATAGAGCAGAGGTGTCCAAGCTTGGTGACCTGTGGACTTCGACTCCCAGAATTCCCCAGCCAGCTGGAAGTCAAATTCCAAAAGTCTTAAAGTGACCAAAGTTAAACACCGTGGTATATAATAGCATCTTGGAAATCTTATCTTTTATGGATTTTTTTTCTCCACCTATTGTGAGATATTATTGTGAATTACTCAGAATTGTTTAAAACTGGGCCCGGACCTATATTCAGTATTGATAGCATTTAATTAAGTAAGTATTGATGAAGAATCCAGTGGTATATATTAGAGAACTCTGAGCATTCACGGTTTTATTTATTTAGAAAATTAATGTTTCTGCCTTATTTGTATGTGCCGGCTTACGATAGAAAAACACCATATTAAAAAAAATAAAAAATAAAAATAATACAATAATAAACCCGCACCCCCACCAATAGACTGTATCCAGTATACACATTTTATTGACTTTTTGTGTAACCTCCTTTCATTGGTGCCGGAGTAGGTTATGTATATAACTGATTAAAAACGTAGGGAATTAGATGAATTAGTAAAGATCTGGCCAATATAACCTTGTTTTCATTGCTGACACAGAGCATTAAGCCATTGTTCAATCATGCTTTGTTAGATCAGCCATCCAGGGCTGGTTTAATTCCTTGAATGAAGACCTCAATCACATTCTGACTTGATGCAATGGAGGCCCAATATTTTTCCTGATTCCTAGAACATGATGAGCTTGCTGGCTGTTGCATGGTTGCTATGGAGACCAGGTCCCAAACTTGAGGTGCAGGTGTTACCTATTCCCTGTAGTTCATGTTTTCATTAGTTCACCATCTGCGTCCCACCTCAAGCTTTGGGTTTCTTGGGGTAAATCCCACCTAGTTGAATGCAACCGCCACGGTCCAGGTAACAGCACAGCTTCGGAGGAAAAGGATAGTTATACTGGAAGGCTCTCCAAAATTGGCCACTTGTGGACTTCAGCTTGAAATAGTGGCTGCCTGAGGAATTCTGGGAGCTGGCGTTCACAGGGTCTCCTGCTCGAGCAGTGGGGTTGGGCTAGAAGACCTTTATGCTCCCCTCCAATTCTATGATGTTCTACGTGTTCTGACCCAGCCTTTGCAGACGCAAGAAACAAGACTCCCTACAGAGGAAAACCCCTTTTTATTTACACATTGGGAATTAACTGTCTTCACCAACAGAAAGTCCAGGCAAGAGTCCTGCAAGAAATTAACCTTATCAGCTCATTAGGCTAAATGCAAGGTTGTGAGCTCCCAGCTGGGAGGCTGCCAATTCAGTCAGTTAAGAGAGAAATAGACAAACCTCAGTTCTTTGTCACATGAACGAGCAAACTTTCCAGAAACGTGAAGAGTTGTCTGCGACAACCAAACCACTCCCCTTTCCTCCTATTTATTCCCCAGCCAGGGAGGGGCCAGTCAGCATCCATGTTTGTTTTGCTTCCTGAGCCGGCTCATTGTCCTCTGCTGTTCACAGCTCCTATCTGCTCTGTGCATACGTGCATCTGGAACAGGCCCCAGCTATTCCTCCTCCTCACTCATCTCTGACTCCAAAGGCAGCTGCCTCTCCAGTGGCTGGGAAATGCCAGGCGGCCCTGGCTCTGTCTCTGTGTGTCCAACGCTGAGCATCCATCAGAGCCTTCCCCAGCCTCCAGGACTGGCCCACATTCTTCCCCAACCTCCTCATCGTCCGGGTATGCCGCCAGCTCTGCCAGCAGCTGGCGGGCCACAACACTACATAAGGCTTAAAGTGGCCACGTTTCGGGAGGTCCCTTGTTATATACGGGAGAAGTCTGTTGCATGAAAACCAGAGCGAAATTTTAGTTGTGGGGTTTTCAGCTTTAAATAATGCAAAAATTTGCTTTGAGGCTGCCTTGCTTGGTTTGGGATCAGTCTTCAGGGCCACTTGTCAAACGACGGAAGATGACCCTGCCAGAATACGTTCGATATTGGCTGGGCTTCCTTGTAATTTGTGTGTTTCATTTTCCAAGCTAGGTGTGAATCCAGCCATTATAAAACTGTCAAGATTTTGGCTGTCAAATCTCAGCCCTTCGTCTTTCGAAGGCTTGGATTGGCGGCAGACTTGGTCTCTGTTGAAGTTTTCTGGAGGCGGCTAGACAAAAGTTATCACTGCAGACTAGAATTAAACCCCACGAAAGAGTTGATTGCCTCCTAGCCCTGCAGCGAAGCTCTACTTTCCTCCCCGCAATGGTTTAAACCTCTCATGCTGATATTGCTACTCATCTTCCCATACTAATAGAATGACAGGAGTTGGAAGGGGCTTTGGAGGTCTTCTAGTCTAACCCCCTGCTCTAGCAAGAAACCCTATAATTTTTAATTTTACTTAATGTAACAAGAAGCATACCTGCAAAACGATACTGCATTATTTACTGAATATATTAATTGGTAATTTACTGAATATATTAATTGGTAATTTACTGAATATATTAATTGGTAAATTATCAATATATTAATTGGTAAGTTATCAATCCTTGAGACCTATCAAACTAATATGCATTATTAGTTTTTCTGTTACATTGATTGCTACTGTTTCAGAAATTGAAAGTAAGAACATGGCTATAAATGTGGTTTATTTCTGTCTTTTTTTTAAAGTGTAGAATAATTATCTTTGCTATCTCCCATGCCTAGGGAATCCATAACTCTTCCTATAAGAATTATAAAGAGAATATAAACACCTACATATAAAAAAATCTGTATATACATTGTGATGTCAATGTGAAACTCATGACACAAATTTCCTAATTTGTATGATTCGGGACTGCAATTGGGACCAGAATTTCCATTGACCACAGAATAAGAATTGGAAGGGGCTTTGGAGGTTTTCTAGTCCAACCCCCTGCTCTAGCAGGAAACCCTATACCACTTCACATAAATGGTTTTCCAGCCTCCTTAAACCCCTCCAGTGATGGAGCATCCCAACTTCTAAAAGCCGTCCCACTAATTAATGGAGTTATAGAAGAACAGATCTGGAAGGGACCTTGGAGGTCTTCTAGTCCAACCCTCCACTCAAGCAGGAAATGCTGTGCTATTTAAGACACTCGGTTGTCCAATCTTTTCTTAAAAACCTCCAGTGATGAACCACCCAGCAACTTCTGGAGGCAGTCTTGGCCCCCTGTTTTCACAGTCAGGTAACTGAACAGTTTTACCTCATTGACATTTCTACCCTCGGACATCCTGACGTTCGGTTTATCTTTCTATTGTTTATAGTTGCACGATGCCTGTATCCAGCTTGTGACATCCCAGTGTGCTCTGATACTTGCCATTCACGGTTGATATTTCATGCTCGCAATATTACTACTTGCCTCGTTTATACAATTAGTCCTTGACTCATTGCAAAGCAAAGTCAATAGGGAGAAGCCAAATTCGCTTAGCAGCCATGTCACTAACTTAATTATTGCAGTGGTTCACTTAACAACTGTGGCAAGAAAGGTTGTAAAATGGGACAGAGCCCATTTAACAAATGCCTCGGTTAGCAACGTAAATTTTTGGCTCAACTGTAGTCGTAAAACGAGGACTACCTGTATTCAGCGTGGTTTCTAATTTTTTTATACCTTTTGTGCCCTGTGAATGCAATTCATTTGTGATGTTTCAACCCATGGAATAGATTTTGTGGCTTAATAAAAAAAACAATGTTACATCCACAGTTGCTTTCAAAAAGAATTAAGAGAGGATCAAAGCTCTTAATAGAAATTCTGAATAGCTGCAGGGCATTTTGTGGGTACCAAAAGTATTACCTTGCTAAAATTACAGATTTGATTTAGAAATCTGTTCAATGTTTCCCCCATCTTTCTTTAACTAGCATTCCCAATAGAGGAGAGGATCTGACGGAGCAATTAAACCCCTAAAAGCAGAAAGTAATTTCTGCTTTTCATGTCACTTCAACAAATTCTAACAGCATTCTGCTGAAAGATTTGTGCTTTTTTTCTTTAAAAAAAAAAGAACATTTCTCAACACGATCTCTTTGAATTTTGAAGGTAGGAAATTTCTGTTATTGTGGCTTGGAGTTTAAGTTCCTTAGAGGAGCAGTTCCCTCTAAGAATTGCATGAAAGTTACTTTATGCTGAAAAGTAGCAAAATCCAAAGATTTGGATCCAACTTAAATTTTTTGAAATGCTCAATGCATGACATAAGAAACCACAACCAGTTAGCGGAGGGTTCTGGGTTTGCGGATGTATTATATAAACAATGGTTTGCACCCGTGAGAAAAGCCAACAGCCATGTTGAAATAACGAAATAACAGAGTAGGAAGGGGCCTTGGAGGTCTTCTAGTCCAACCCTCCCTGCTCAGGCAGGAGACCCTATACCAGTGGTGGCGAACCTTTTCTGGCTTGTGTGCCGAAAGCGTGTGTGTGCGTGCATGCACTTGTGCCCCCCACACCCCTGTGCATGCACATACGCCCCTGCATCTGCGTGCAATCTTCCCCCTTCCGAAAAACAGCTGATTGGCGCTGCCGTGCCAATCAGCTGTGCTTCGGAAGAGGGAAGAAAATCGCGGGAGGCGTGGGGTGACAGGAGAAATGGCTCTGCGTGCCATAGGTTCACCCCCATGGCCCTATACCATTCCAGACAAATGGTTGTCCAACCCCTTCTTAAAAACCTCCATTGTTGGAGCAACCACAACTTCTGAAGACAAGTTCTTCCACTTAGTAATTGTTTCCAACGTTAGGAAATTTCTCCTTATTTCTAGATTGGGTCTCTTCCTTGATTAATTTCCATCCATTGTTTCTTGTCCTGCTTTCTGGTGTTTTGGAAAATAAACACACACACCCCTCCCTTCTTTGTGGTAGCCTCTCAAATACTGGAATGCTACTATCATGTCCCATGTAGACTAACCAAACCCAAATCCTGCAACTGTTCTTGATATGCTTTAGTCTCCAGACTAATTCTATGTAAGTCTTAGCTAAGAGAACTGTGTGTGTGAGTGTGTGTGTGTGTGTGTGTGTTTGGTAAAATAATGCTGTGAGTGCAAATTTTTGCTGCGTGCTGTTTGTCTCACACACAGTCAGTGAGCCAATACACACCAGCTTATTTGCAAAGCAAAGGTTAACTTCTATAACGTCCAAGGAAATTCTTGAAATTAAATGCCCTGGGGATAGAAATTTTCATTTTGTGTGTGATGTGTTGGCTTGGCCGATGTTGTTTCTGATGCTGGATTTAATAGTACTGTAAGATCTCTGAATCCGCCCACATGTGCTCCTAAATTGGCAATGACAAAAATATGGCCCAGAGCACATTAGACTGTCAGAGGAAAAGGAAGCAATTTCAAACTTTTTTTTTTTTTAATGAGCTGAGAAGGAAGGTGATTTTTTTTTCTGACGATCCCATTTCCATTAACGATTGGATTACTATTAAATGCGTAATGTAGTTTTTTTTAATTTTACTTAATGTAACAGGAAGAATACCTGCAAAAAGAGTGTGTTATTTACTGAATATATCCTTCAGTCTAATTGATAAATTATCAATCCTGGAGGATATCAAATTAAAATGCATTAGCTTTTCCATTACATTGATTGCTACTGTTTCAGAAATTGAAAGTAAGAGCATGGCTATAAATCTGGTTTAATTCTTTTTTTAAAAAAGGTGTAGAATAATTATCTTTGCTATCTCCCATGGCTAAGAAGAGCATATAAGAGCTATATAAGAGCCTTGGTGGCGCAGTGGTTAAATGCAGCACTGCAGTCTCTGCTGACTTGTTCAGCAGGTTGTCAGATCGA
>JANHGC010026526.1:0-10627 GCA_027560395.1 Boaedon fuliginosus | reverse complement strand
GCAACTATATAAAATTTGAATCATGATATCATGTTCATTTTATTATTTGAACACAATCTTGCTATGACAAACAATATGTTTTGCTTAGCAATAAAGCAAAATGACATACATCAGCCTATACGTCATGGATTTTTTCTTCAAATGAAATATTAGATTACCAATATACTTGGGGTCCCTGAAAGACGTATATTTTCACTGATTATCTTCCGAAGTCGTAGAAATGTGGGATCTTCATACTCATAGCGCTTCCCAAGTAGAATAGAAACTATGATGTTGGAAACAGCAGCAGTCATAACGCTTTGGATCTCAAATGGCTTTCCTGGACAACAAACAATAGATCAAGAATTCTGAATGAATGCTAATGAATTTAGAGTCAAAAATCAGCTTACATAAAGGGAGCATATCATAGAAACTGCTGTCAGTGCTGATAAAATAGGAGGCATTTAAATGAAAAAATGTGAACAACTACTTGAATGGAAACTGTGTGAGGCACTGATTCCTTCTGATAAGAACCATGGCATCTTTGTGTAATACAGATGTAATGTCTTGGTGGAGTGGCTGGGTGGCTGACGGATAAAGGGCAGTGTTTGTGTTCCTGGGCACTGAGAGCGAGTGTAAAAATTCCCAGGGACCTAGATTACTCCTGTCCCCTCAGTTGCATATATTTGGTTTCAAGATGTGGGGAGTTTATTTATTTTTATTTATTATTATATTTATTTGCTGCCCATCTTGTTTCAGAGTGACTCTGGGCAGGAACCCCCTATTTGGGAAACTAGGCTGGGGATATTGGGACCTGGGGGGATTAAGGGTGGTAGTATATCTCAGTGGTTACAGTGGAGGTATGGTGAGAGAGAGGAGATAGGAAAATTCTAACCAGGTGTCTTATACCACTAGAACTCCACTTTTGTTGGAGCTTCCTAAACTCAACCCTATTTCCTGAGCAGCAGACTTACAGAGGCCCTGGCTTTGGCTGCTGTTATTATTATTGTTTAAGTAAGTTTTTTGATTAGTTTCCAAAGGGGGAAAAACATAAAATATAAAAGCATATTGTGTCCAGGCATAATTGTTGAGTTTACATTGGTCTAACACATTTTCCTCTTATACATTTTAATTCTCACATTCTTTCCATTTCTTTATTTATTTTCTAATCATTTATTCCACAGCCCCCCGAAATATGCAATTCCAGTCACATGTAGGAGTTAGAAAATGCTCAGCAAGTATATATAATAATTTAACTAAAATCATCAATACCTTTTATCATTTACATGAAACTATATTATTCATTTTCAAAATCAATTTCAATTCCTTCCCCCTGCTCAATCATTCTATTACCATTTCGTTTATAAGCTCCTATAAAATCTCAATATGCAATTAATCAGTAATATCAATCAGAATTTAAAAGAGCAATGTCGTGCCTATAGTGGCCCGACATTCCCTGTTTTTCCTGAGAGCGGCATGCCGTTCCATGCTGTACCCGAAGGCCCCGTGCTTCATCCGAGATCTCCATACCACTCTTTATGGACCTACAGCTGAGTACACTGGTTAAGGTGGCTTGCGCTGGGTTATGACGTGAGGGACACACTGGGGGGAGATTGGGTGACATGCACGGGGCATGGTGGGTTATTTATTTAATAAGTGCTGGGGAGTGGCAAACCCCAGTGCTGACTTTGAAATCATATGTCTTCAGTCACATTGGTTTGCCAAAGTAACAGACTACATTTCACTTGAATCGTGTCTTGTCACCTTAGAGGGGAAATGGCATTCGGGGATGACAAGAAGTCAGTGCTACCATTTTTTGGAGCTTTGGGACTCTGCCCTTGCGCTTGGCTGGATGGTGGGACGGCTGAAGAGGAGAGCTCGGCGAAGCTGTGGACCTTACAGAAGGGGGTGCGTGTGGAGGTGAGGACGATGTTGAAGACATGCTCCAAGGTGGGGCTCGGGAATTGGATGCTCACCCAAAAGTGGGAGTGCCACGCGAGGAGTGGTGGATGACTGAATGGAAGGAGAACACTAATGAGAAGAGGGAGTCAGCTGTGCGGCCAGACGGGGAGTGGATGAGAGAAGAGTGTTGTGTGGGACAGGAATGCGTGCCAGTTCTCCTGGAGCCCTGGAAATGAAGCACGGGGATACGGCAGGCTGCAGGGTGGAGAGCGAGATCATGGACCGATGAGGGCAGCGTATCGACTGAACCCGGCAGCATTACTCTTAACCTCCTGTAGGAGATATACAGTGAGGCCAACTATCAGCCGGAGAGTGGCGAGATGCCGACTGTGACCTGACGCAGCTACAGAGGCCCACCTGAGTGGGGCACAGAGAGTGTACAGATGGAGGGGCATGGCACCCAGGTTTCGGGATGGGACAGTCCCACTGTAGCAGACATCTTACACATCTGTTGGCAGATATCCAGAAGACCTGTGGGTGGCGATGGGGTGGCTGGGAGGGATCATCACTCCCTGATACCTGCCACCGAACAGGACAGGGTTCTGCCAGGTGTTTCAGGATTGCCAAGACATGGACAGACACTCATGCAACCCTATTGTGGACCCCCACCCATTCCTATGCAATTTGACGGGACTCCCAGCAAGATTGCCATGTTTATAAGTAGCCCAATTAGCTATGTGGACAAGTACAGTAGAATGTACGATTCACAATGGGTGAATGGGTGAAAACTAGCACCCATTGTGCTAGTTGAGGCTATCTCTGTAGCCATGGTGGCGAAAGCATGGAATGGGTAGCCGATCTGCATAACAGCCATTCCCCAGAACTGAACGACGTGGGGTTGTGCCTCGACAGCCTAAGGTCTCATTTTGAAGATACATCCCAGACCCAGCAGGCAGCCAGCAACCTACTGGCTCTGAAGCAAAATGGCAGGTTTGCTAAGGAATACGTCCAGGAGTTCCGGGGACTGGCCCGTAAACTACGGAGATGGCCGGAGGAACTTTTGGCGTTCCACTTTGGCAATGGCCTGGATCGTGACGTGCAACAGGCATGCTTATACCGTGGTCTACCTCAATGGTTAGGAGAGTGGTATAAAGCTGCAGTTGGAGTTAGATGCCGGTTTGCGCAGGATGCGCTGTAAGGATGAAAGTGGTCAGCCTTAGTCTCGCAGCCAGACCTGTAGGGGACCGGGAACACCCCCAAACCTTCCGGCCATCCCCAGAGCAAGCACAGGGGTACAAACCGCAAGGGTATCTTTACGGTGTTACTGTTGCAACCAAGTGGGCCATCGGGCCCTTGATTGCATTTCCTCATTACCTGGCATCACAGAGAAGGGGCCAGGGAGTTCCAAGCAACCTATAGCGCCATTAGGTGGATCCAGTACAAAGGGGCAGACGGTTGGGTCACAAAAGACCACGTCCATGGCATGGTTTACCCAAGAGACTATGAGCATAGATGGCGATACAGTTCTGGCAGTCTCACCCATGTCGACCGACACCCAATATGCCATATAACAGCAGAGACATCCTTCGCCGATATGGACAGTGAGGAATATGATGATGAATTGGACCCCATGGTGAGTGGGCCTGTATGTCCGTTTCTGTTAGATATAACCCTGAATACAGATACATCTGAGGTGCAGTATTACAAGGCTCTTGTTGACTCAGGCTGTACCTGATGTTTGATTAGGCAAGATGTAGCAAGGGAGCTGCGAGCTAAAATGTGTCAGCTTCAAAAGTCCATCTGCTTTGAACAGATGGACAGAACCCTATTAGGGGAGACACCCACTACCCATTGTACCAAGGTGCTCCGACTGCAAATGGGGGATCATTGGGAGATGTTGAGATTCATAGTGGTCCTAAAGATAGTGGCTCCTGTGGTGTTAGGGTTGACATGGCTCAACAAGTGGGGGGCCCATATATGGTGGAAAGGGGGATTCCACAAAGTACGTATAGCGAAGGGCCCTCAGGCTCCAACAACATACCATAAGGAAGCAGCAGCACTAGCTGCACAGGTGACTACCAAGGTTGAGGGGATATCCCCAAAGATACCAGACGTGTATTCTGATTTGAAAGAGGTGTTCCAGGAAAAGGGGTGTGATGTGCTACCCCCTCACAGACCCACTGATTGTAGTATAGAGCTGAACCCAGGGGCTACATTTCCAAAGCCCCAAATGTATCCGATGACACCACAAGAGCTAGAAGAAATGAAACGTTACATAGAAAAAAACCTGGCCAGAGGATTCATTTGTCTGGGAAGAGCAAAGGTAGCTGCTCCTGTCCTCTTTCGGGAGAAGAAGGATGGAGGTTTGAGGCTCTGCGTGGATTACCGCAGATTAAATGCTATATGTGAGGAGCCTCTATATCCCCTACCTTTGATCCAAGATCTACTAGCTGCTTTGTCCAAGGTTAAGATATTTACCAAATTAGATCTATGCGAGGCCTATTACCAGGTGTGAATAAAGGCAGGAGACGAATGGAAGACTATGTTTAATTGTCCCCCTCGGGATTCTTCATTACCTCATGATGCCATTCGGTCTACAGGGGGTGCCTGCAGTTTTCATGCAGCTCATAAATATGGTCTTGCATGAATACCTGTATGAGGGGGTTATTGTCTATCTGAGTGAAATTTTAATCTACACCGAGACTCTGGATGACCACATAAGGTTAGTACGGACAGTAGTGAAATGATTATTAGAAAATCAGCTCTACGTAAAACTCTCGAAATGTGAGTTCCATCGTACCACCATCGACTATTTGAGATATCGAATATCGTCTGGGGGTGTGGAAATGGACCCAGGAAAGCTTAAGGAAGTACTCAACTGGCAAGCTCCATGAACCCAATGGTAACTTCAGAGTTTCTTGGGGTTTGCAAATTTCTACAGGAGGTTCATATCCGCATTCGCAGAAATTGCATTGCCCTTAACAGAGCTGCTAAAAACAAAGCACTTAACAGAAAACCCCAAACCCCAACAACTGTTACAGTGGACATCCGAATGCCAAGATAATTTTACACGTCTGAAGGTTTTGTTTGCTGAGGAACCAATCCCGCATCATCCGGATACAACCAAACGCTTTGTGGTACAGGTCGATGCCAGTGATGTGGCTGTGGGGGCAGTCCTATTGGAATCCCAGAATACCGGGCTCCTGCATCCATGCACTTACACCTCCAAAAAGCTAACTCCCACAGAGAGAGGATGGGCTATTTGGGAGAAGGAAGTGTTTGTGGTTTGGTGGGCGCTCCTAACATGGCATCATTTACTGGAAGGCTCACTGGTCCCGTTCGAAGTATGGATGGGTCACAAAAACCTGGTAGCACTACAAACCGGTAGGAAGCTATCCCCCAAACAGGTCTGTTGGTCTCAGGATTTCTGCTGGTTTACTTTCACCCTGAAATATGTATCAAGTGGTCGAAATTTCCTGGCTGATGCTTTGTTGTGAAAGCCACAGTACGATTTGAAACAGGAGGCGAGGATCCAACCATTAATACCTACTCAGTCTTCCAACAACAATGCAGTGCATATGGGAACCGCAGCATCTATACAAATGAAATAAGGGAACAACTACTATCGGACCCCTGGCTGAAGGAAAAGCCCATGATGGTCTAATGTGGAAGGGAGAGAAGATGTACATACCAACAGCCCTTTGGGATAGGATACTACAGAGATGCCATGACGAGAAGACCACTGGCCACATTGGGTACATGAAAACATTACATCTCATCAACCGACAGTTCTGGTGGCCAGGAAACATATCCAGAAGTGCACTACATGTGCACAGACAAAACCATGCATTGGTAAGCCACCTGGACTCCTTCAGAAAGTGGCTGAGTCAACCTGACCCTGGGAAGAAATTGCAATGGATTTCGTCATGGACCTGCCTCCAAGCGGGGGTTGTACAGTAATCTGGATGGTCATAGACCTGTTTTTGAAACAGGCTCACTCTATAGCCTGTCGAGGCCTCCCCTCTGCCAAGAGACTGGCATATTTAATCATCAAGCACATCTACCGTCTACATGGCCTTGATGCATAATATCTAACAGGGGGGTCCAGTTTACCGCTGGTTTTGGAGACATTTTATAACATTCATTGGTTCTACACAGGCTCTAAGCATGGCCTATCATCCAAAGATGAATGGTGTGGTCGAGAGGACCAATGCTACTGTTGTCAGGTTTTTGCATAGTTACATTACATACCAGATGGACTGGAAGAACCTCATACCATTCACGGATAATACAATAATTCCATCCATAAGAGCACCGGCTTTACACCATTCAGAATAGTTGGAGGACTAGATTTCCCAACGATACCTGAATTGCCATCTACCAATAGTACATGAATGGAACCAAAAGAATGGAGGGAACGGCTGCCACAAATTTGGGCTATTGTAAGAGAAGCATTAAAACACACTGCAAAGGAATACAAGAAATACATGGATAAATACCGATCAACACCGACAACCATCCGAATAGGGAAACGATTACACCTTTCTACAAAATACCTCAGAGTCACTACTTCTGGGAGAAAATTTGGACCGAGGTATATCAGACCCTTCCCAGTCTGCTGAATTATAAACTCAGTTACAGTCGAGCTGGCACTACCCCCGAGCTTAGGAAAGGTACACCCCGTATTCCACATTAGCCTCTTAAAACATACATGCACTGAATCAGACACCCGAAACCCCAGACCCGGTCTGGTGGAGGGGGATAAATATGAAATTGAAGATATCCTAGATTCACAAATTCACTGGCGTGCCATACAATATTTAATAAAGTGAAAAGGGTATCCAGAGCACGAAGCCTCATGGGTAGCGAGGCGCAATATGCCAGCTGGCAGATTGATAGGTCAATTTCATAAACTGTATCCCATAGACCTAAATAGAATGTACTAACCTGTTCTCTGCTTCCTCACCAGGGGGATATCTGGTAGGGGGGCAGCCTGTTGTGCCTCCAGTGGTGCAACGTTCTGTGTTATTCCTGAGAGCAGCGTGTCTTTCTGTGCTATACCTGAAGGCCCCATGCTTCGTCCGAGATCTTCATACCACTCTTTATGGACCTATGGCTGACTACACTGGTGAAGGTGTCTTGTGCTGGGTGATGATGTGAGGGACGCACTGGGGGGAGATTGGGTGACGTGCATGGGGCGTGGTGGGTTATTTGTTTAATAAGCGCTGGGGAGTGGCAAACCCCAGCACTGACTTTGAAACCGTATGTCTTCAGTCATGTTGGTTTGCCAAAGTAAACAGACTACGTTTTACTTGAATCGCGTCTTGTCATCTATGAGGGAAAACGGCATTCGGGACCGACAGGTAATATTATAAAAAAGCACACTTGCCAGAGTCCTAAATTTTAAAAACTATTATCACCTCTGCTAATGTATTGTTTATATAAAGTCTCTTCTATCCTTCTTCACATCTCTTCTTCTTGGAAAAGTCTGTCTCCCTTATCGCGCCTAGTTGTTTCCTCTTCTCTCTGCAAGCTCCGCCATTTTCTTTCCCTTCTTTTGACAATCTCAGCATTCTCCACCCCACTTCCTCCTCGCAAACCCGATTCACATTCTGGTATTTTTGGCTCCTCTCCCCTCTCTTCTGTGGCAGAAAATAGGACTTAATCTTCTTTTGTTTTTTTTAGTTAGCACAAGGTTTTTTGCTGCTTCTTCTGCTTTTCCACAAGTTTCAGGTCGTTCCTCTTTCTCCTCAAGCACCATTTCTCCCTGCTGTTTTGGCTCCTCCCCTCCTTACGTCAGTTCCAAATCTTGTCTGCTAATCAATTCCATTAATTTTAGTCCTATTTATTTCATCAATCCCAATGTATTTAAAATCTCTTCACAATGTCCTCTTGCCTCCTTAAAACAATTCAGCTCCTTGGGTTCCATTTCACTCTTCACTAACATCTCAATCGGCTCCAAAACAGTCAAACAGAGGCTTGTTCAGAAATTCCACCATCCATTCAAAGTTCTAAGTATAAATAGGCTCCTGTGGGTCTGGCTTTTCCATGTTATTGCACAATCAATTAGCAGTACCACCAACCCCCATGCTAAAGCCTTCTCTATGGGGGTGCCAACCGTCTCAAACCAACTTCCAGCTGAGATTAGGACCACCCCTACCTTATTGGCCTTCCCTAAAGCCGTTAAGACCTGGGTCTGGCGGAAGAGCTGGAACTAATATACCCTCCCCTTTGGATGAATGTTGGCTGTAAGACTGGATTTAGTAATGTTTTAACTGATTATTGTTGTTAGCCGCCTCAAGTTCCCGTGATTGGGGAAATGAGGCGGGGTATAAATCGAAGGAAATAAATAAATAATAAAAATAATAATTACATTTTTATTTCAGATAATGCCCATTTTAACAACAGATTTACCATTAAAACTGTCACCCTATTTAGGGAGCCTTTGCAGGGTAGAACTGAGGAGTTTGTCCAGTTCCTGTCGGATAAAATCGCTCAAATTCGGTCGGACTTTGATTCTTGTTGGATAGAGTCCATTGAGGTGACGGCAGTAGGTCTCTGTCATGTTATCTGGGAGGAATTTGTTCCTGTGGCCCTTGATGATGAGGACAAGGTTGTTGGTTTCAGCCAGCCAGGAGGTGACACGCAGCTGGTTCCAGGGGGTTATAAATGCTTCTTTGAGGGAGCGGTCCTTCCCACAAGCCTTGAAGGAGGCTGTAGTGAGGCCACTCCTAAAGAGGCCTTTCCTGGACCTGGCTGTTTTGAACAACTTCCATCTGGTCTCCAACCTTCCCTTTTTGGGGAAGATTGTTGAGAAGGTGGTGGCCTCTCAGCTCCTGCGTACCTTGAATGAAGCTGATTATCTCAATCCTTTGCAGTCTGGTTTCAGGCCCGAGTACAGCACCGGGATGACATTGGTCGCACTAATGGATTATCTCTGGCCTGCTCGGGATAGGGGTGTTTCCTCTATCCTACTACTTCTTGACCTCTCAGCAACTGGGGCGGCTTAAGGGTTTGGGAGTGGGAGGCACCATTCTGCAGTAGTTCTCCTCCTACCTCTCGGACCGTACCCAGTCGGTGTTGGTGGGGGGACAGAGATCAAACCCGAGATCCCTGCCTTGTGGAGTTCCTCAGGGCTTGATCCTCTCCCCTCTCCTATTTAACATATACATGAAACTGCTGGGTGAGATCATCCAATGACATGGGGAAGGGTATCATCAGTATGCTGATGATACCCAGTTGTACATCTGTGCCCCTGATCAAATTAGTGATGCTGCCGAGGTGATGTCCTGGTGCCTGGAGGATGTGAGGATCTGGATGGGGACCAATAGGCTCAGCCTCAACCCTGACAAGACCGAGTGGCTGTGGGTATTGCCCCCTCGTGATCCAGTTGATTATCCATCTCTCATCCTGGGGGGGGAGACAAATTACTCCCCGCAATGGGTGCACAACTAGGGCGTACTCTTGGATCCACAGCTACAATTAGACTATCATCTTTCAGCTGTGGCCAAGGGTGCCTAGGCGCAGGTTCATCTGCTCCACCAGTTGTGCCCCTCCCTGGACTGGGAGGCTCTCAACATGGTTACTCATGCCCTTGTCACCTCACAATTGGACTATTATAATGCGCTCTATATGGGGATGCCCGTGAAAAGCACTTGGAGACTTCAACTGGTGCAGAATGTGGCCTTGCGAGTGATCGAGGATGTAACCTGGTGCATCCGTATAACACTGATCCTCTGCAAGCTGCATTGGCTGCCAGCGGTCTTCCAGGGGCAATTTAAGATGCTAGTAACAACTTTTAAAGCCCTACATGGCTTAGGAGTGGGGTACCTTCGAGACTGCCTTCTACTACCTTATGCCTCCCAGCACCCAGTTAGGTCCCACAGAGTTGGCTTGCTACAGGTCCCGTCAGCCACACAATGTCGGCTGGCAGGCCCCCGGACCAAGGCCTTGTCTGTGGCGGCGCTGACCCTCTGGAACCAGCTCCCTGTAGAGATCAGGACCATCCCCACCTTATTGGCCTTCCGTAAAACCACAAAGACCTGGCTTTGGTAGAAGGCCTGGGATTAACGTGCCCCCCCTTGGATGAATGAGAGTGTGCATTGATATTTTTATATTGTACCATGTGTATTTTTATTGTTGTTAGCCACCTCGATTTCCCCTTGACCAGGGAAATGAGGCGGGGTATAAATCTGAATAAATAAAATAAATAAATAAATGTAAATATATTGCAATTCTGGGTTGCAAAACAAACATATTGTATTTTTTGGAGTATAAGACGCTCCAAAGTATAAGATGCTCCCTAAAGATGCTCTTGGGAGAAAAACAGGGGAGGGGGGAATCTGCCTCTGCCTCCCAGCAATTTGCCAATTTGCCAGAGCCAATTTAATTGATACATGTAATACTTCTGGATATGGATTTGCTTTCTTTAAAAGTTAAATAGGATATCAAATATCCATAATGTCCTGGTATTTTTTCTTGTTTGCAACAAAATATAGAAAAAAAGCTGCCCGCAACCACTAAGCTGAGCTAAAGATCTTTTCTTTCCTCCCAAAACTGTTCTTATGATGAGAGAAATCAGTCCTTAGTCCTAAATAGTCCTAAATAGTCGCTGTGTTTCCTTTGACCAGGGACGAAAGGTGGGACACAAACCAAATAAATAAATAAACAAACTACAGGATGGCATATTTGAAGGCTTGTATTATGCATAGGCCACAGTCAAGAAAATGTCACATATTATTGCTGA